>PRKT01000728.1:131113-207977 GCA_003671525.1 Saccostrea glomerata
TTTGGGGGGGGGGGGGGACGAACCGCCTTAATTAAGACATTAATACATCTTAATAATATATATTTGCCTTCCTATAAATAGGCATAAATTTATCACGTCAGATTCTCCTTCTCTGTTATAGATTAACTTTAAATACACTATATATCATGCACGTGTCTCGAGCCACCTTACGATTTTTCATACATATAACTAGTAATAGAGGCTTACTTCAGCATCCAACCATGATCGTCTGTCATGGCCAAAATAAATACACTCGCCTCTGAATTCGGCCCAGTCAACAGGACAAACCGAGAGTACGGCGGAGATCACTGAAATTCACAAACTGTCATATGCTTTAACAAAGAAAAGACATTAACTTGTCACATCAATGTTTCTCTTTTTCTGTCATAGCTTCGATTATAAGACAACATATTTTTTGCAACTGTCTCAAAACGAAATGCTTATGAAGTCTTTAGCTGAATGCTTAAATTCGTTAGTAGTGATAGTGTTCTAAGTGCTGTGCATTTAGGATCTATAACATCACATATATTAAAGAGATAAATGAGAAAACACTTGAGATAAATTCATTCCCTGCATTAGAAATTAACATTACTTTATGTAAAAAAAAAATGTTGCTTTGATTTTCTGATCGTATCAATTCAAAATTCTTAAAATATAAAAAATATATATATGACCTGCTAGTAAGAGGGCTGTAAAACACAGGATTCTCATTGTGTTGGTTCCGTTATCAGCCTGTTGACCCAGTTGATTTATAACTTACATTTGACAGACATAATAATACAATGTACAGTATAACCTTTACCATCGGATCAGTACGTCCTAAAGTACTCCCGGCTTGTTTTAGATAAGGGGACTATTGGAGTTTTACGAAGATACTTAGTTTTACAATCGACGACTGACTTTTTCAATTTGAACAGAGACAAACTCCAATAATACTAAAATGTAAAAGTCAGCTGTCGAATGTTAAAGTTAGTCTCATCATAAAACTCCGTTGGGATGACTATAAAGCGCAAGAAATCTAAGTTTCTTTCCCAAGGATTTAGAATATATTCTGAAAGTAGATGTTTTAGAACACAAAGGTATCTAAGGAAGCTGTCATAAAATAGGGAACATTCAAACAATATCGTGCTGTGAAACAACATCAGAAAAATATATATAGAACAGACTGAACAAAGAGGGAAATATTCATTAGTACATTGAAGACTAAAAACTCTATACCCCTATATAATTCTAAAATTTATTTACTTATGTTTTTCTTTTAATTCTCAAATCAGGAGTTTATCAGAATACAGATTAAAGGTACAAATGGATTGGAAGGTATAAACATTCGCTTAGATTCTGATTTGCCTGCACAAAAATGTTAGCCAACTCAAAATGAAATAAAAACAAGATCCCATGTTACCAAATGGGAGGAGAAAGTATTAGATATTAGAAATGTTTAATTATTTCCATTCTTTTTTTTTTCTTATAACAAACTAAGCCTGACAACTTTGTTTTGTAAATCCTGATATTTTTTTTTATGAAAAGGATTCTTGCAAAATAGTTGCATATTTATTTTTTTGACAAGAGATTATTATTCTAGCTTAAATGTGAATTTCCAAAATACATGTAATAATAATAATGCTTCGTTAACACTCCTGCGCGAGGTTTTACTTTAATTCAAACATTTCAATGCTGGAAAATTTCCATCGTTATTATAGCAACAAATACTCATTTAACAGAACTTCAATTCGTCTGAGAATACCAAATGGTCGAAAGACAATTCAAACGTGTGCTACAGAATATCTGCAATATCACGCAAATGCTCTGTTGATTCTGTAAATTTCAAACATTTGTTAGAGAAAAATAAAACGATTATTTTCTCTTAAAAGTCAAAGTCAAATTCAAATAATGATTTACACACGTTTTAAGTATTCCAACTTTTTTGGTCGATAAGTAAACGCTAGGTTTATTGAAATCAAAGTCAACCGTTAAATCTGTAAAAATGGAAATCTAAATTGATTGTATCATTTCACTTCTTCATAATTACCTTGTAAATTACTTATTCTTTTTCATCAAAGAATTAAATTAATTTTACAAAAATTCTGGGCATTTGCATCCCCCACACATTTGGTGTCTTTAATAGAGTTTTGAGATTATGACTCCTAACAATCTCTTAAAGAGCATGAATTGATTTTCTTTGCTTTATAATCCTTGTTGATATACCATCTTTTAAAACCTTGTGAAAAGAAGAAATGACTAATCCACAGGGGATGCTCACTTCGGTATCTGGTCTAACATTAGAGTCTTAGAAGTCTGTATTTGCTCTGATGCTAATTTTTATAGTTAATTGGACTTTTGAGCTTGAATACAGTTCGCCATTTCCTTAATATCATTGCTGTTTCGTGTAATTTTAAGTCGACATTCCGTTATTTCGACGACGTCTAAAGAATATCAGAATAGCTACTCCCAATCATATGTCAACAATTAACTCAAACAAAGTCATGTATATCTGCTCTATATTTAGACGTTTTACTGAATAAAGACGACAGGAACCAAATGTATCTTCACTATCTGTCCAACAAGATGGCTTTGATTTTTGTCTTTAACTTTAATTAGAAAAGTACACTGTAGTCATATTACGCTATGACAACTTTGAGGGAAAAAATACTGTGTATTTGTTTGTGAACTATTTGTGAACTATTGCCTTGATCCCACCTCTGATTATTTGGATCTCATAATTTGTATTGTTTTATGGACTTTGATATTGAATGATGTTCGTTATCTCTATATCCTTCACTGTATTAAAATTTTATTTAAATAAAAAAGTAATGCAGTGTGTTAATCTTTCGCTAGAAGCTGCGAATTAAAAACCCGGATCCAAATTATTATATTTTCTTTATTTCCCTCAAACGTTATGTATACACTGACTGTATTTATGGACTGCTCACTCTAAAAAAAAGAAAAAAAATATAGATATTATTCAACTCAGTTGCACATACACTCTCGGACCTTAAAGGTATTTGTGTACCATACAAACGAATGTTTCATACATATAAGTTGAATCTTGTTTGATTTTGCATGAGGTTTGATTCATCGAATTAAAAATTAATATAATACTTCGTATTAGTCATATCCTTTGTAAATTAATATATTTCGATGTAAGAAATGCTGTTTTCAAAGGCAGCATATTTGGATAAATGTATGTATATTTTCTCTTTGAAAAAAAAAATAATCAATAGAATTTGATGTCAGTTGGCTTACTGTTTTTCACATATATACGTCGTGTCTCTATGGTTACACTCCACATCCACCCATTTGAGTTCGTCTCCAACCCACTCCATCATCATACAGTTAAAGGTTCCGTTGTTAGTAGGTCGTCCGTCAGCCCAGTTTGTGTAAGGACCGACTGCTGCTCCGGTCTCCAACCATCTCCAGGAACCCTCGATGGCAAAATCAGAGGCACCAGTCCAATAGCGGTACAGACGGTTACCTAGTAATCAAGAACAAATATACAATTAAAAATCAAAAATGCTCAAATGTGTTGGTTTACCCATATATCCTATCCGGTTGTAATGCATATCAATAGCTAAAATAGCAAGTCTTTGGTAGCTTTCTGCTTCCATAGACAAAACCTTGAGTACAGCTGTTCATTTCCAAGCATTTATGACTTCAGCGTGCTTAGGTAAGCTGGTGATTCTTTCTTAGCTGATCGATGGAGTTCGAATGCTTAGGAGAAATAAAGGCTAATTGATACCTGGTTTTTGTGTAATATATTTATTTATATTTGCCTAATATCTTTAAAACAATAAATCCGTGAATACTCACTGTGCATTACACTGACCACCTGTCGTATAAATGTGGCTTTAGCAGCATTATCAACCGTGACTAGATAGGAGCTTTTGGATTTGCAGTCTTTCTAAAAAACAGAACAGAACATGGAGAATCATTGTGGAATCATTAATGTCAGACACAAAATCCAAAATGTAATATAACCTGGCGGATAACTTACAGCAACCAAATATTAACATCAAATAATTTATAAAATATAAGCTGTGTACAAAAATGTTGTTGTTCTAAATTCATTTATTGACAAGAATTGTTATTATCTTTCTACCTTTGGGGTTTGAATCAAAATCATTCATAAGAACCTACCGGTTTCATTTGATATATTGAATATATTAGATTTGAAATTATTCACTTGTCGTTCACTTATAGACCTTTGACGTAACTGCTTCAGTATTGGCTGCTAAGTAGGAAATTACTTTGTATCCCTAATATCGGGTGAAGCCCAGAAGAAAAGATAAATGTGAAATGTCTGAAGAGAAAAATGTTACATATCTCAACACAAAAACACAAAAATGTATTTATACAGAATTTTGACTTAATACTTGAACCCTAGACAGTAATTAAAACAATTAAACTAATTTTATTCCATTTTGAGTAGCGGTTGTTAAACCTGAATCATCGCTCCAATGTTTTGTTTTATATGCTTATTCCGGTTCACTGCGTGTACCTGAGAACTTAAATAGTCCCTTCTGTCATGTCCAAAGTACAAGCATTCTCCGTCATATTCTGCCCAGTCAAGAGGGCAATTACATAGTGTACAGGCAATGGCTACAATCAGAAGAAATGTATAAACAGTGTTCAGGCAATGGGTAAAAACTAGACGTAAGAAATAGTATACGTACAGTGTACAGGCAATGGCTACAAAGGGATGGAATATATAAACATTGTGCAGACAATGGCAATAAAGAAATGGAAGAATTGCAAAGAAAGACTACGCAAAATTTTCCGACAGCTCTTTTATTTATAACATACATGTACTTGAATTTGTTGCATACATAAAGTGCCATGCATAGCGTAAATCTATGTATTTTGATAAACCACTGATATTCAGTCCAAGACATGTCTTCACAGGGTTGAAAAAATGGGACACCAGTGTATACTTAAAATGTTACATTTCCCATGTGTATATTCATTTAGAACAGAACAAAAGAATTTGTAAGTTACCTCATAAAATATCCAACAAATTCTGAAAGAAAAGTAAATGTGTAAAAATACCTGCTGAAATGAGAATAAGATGGCGAATCATGTTCTGTCTTCTAAGGCACGAAATATTATCAGAAAATGACCCAAATCCTGACAGACAGATCACAATCACTTTAGTAGGGATCCGGATGTAGTACATTAGACCTAAATCCTGTGACTGACCATATTTCTCCGACCTGTCCAATCTATTTGGGTCCCTGTGATTTTGGTCCATTTTACTTTTGAAATAATGTTGTCCAATATTTGAGATACGAATAAGTAGGCATTTTTATTGTTGTCTGATCATGTTGGGTTGATGATTTGAAGTTTTTTTTAATGTTCCTTCTTATAATGTTTCTAAAATATCAAAATACGACGCAAGAATAGGTATATGAGAAAAGGGGGAAAGAAAAAAAAATTCCATGCTTTTCCTATACATGTATCTTTGAAATACTGAATGCAAACATTTACTATCATGTTATTGTTTTTCACATGGTTATGTATCAGAATATTGTCAAGATTAAATATAATCTTTCAATATACATTGAATAACTTTCACTCAATGTCAATACTCAATGTTTACTTTTTTACGCATAATAGGTCTCTATCTTATATAAGCTACCCTGGTAGTTTATTATAATCATAAATATCAGAATACTTTAACAAAACTGCAATATCATAGACAACAACGAAATATAGAATCAGTTTGAATTACTATATACCTCTGCACAAGAGGAGAAACTTCCTCACTTTGTTTAAAAATTCAATCAGCATTTCTATGCATAAAATTTGTATTATAGTTGCAAATAGTTATAAAGACTTTACCCAGCCTCTTTGTCCGCACTTGTTTAAAGTGCACATTAAGTATCTTGCAGAATGTTTCTTAGGGAAAATTATATGCAATTTGCAAATACGGGCATTATTTTCTCCTAATAGTTAACAACTTTTTTTTTATAACGTATGACTTGTCACTGAATAGATTTAGTAAGTTTTTAAAAGCTAAGGGCGTTCTAGGAAGGTCGTGAGATCTCAGCTGCACCTGGCTGAAGTACCGGTAGGTAGCCAAGGCACGGCACCTCGAAGTGAACGTTGCTGTTCCTTCGATTGAGACCTTAAAAAGAAAGGCCCAGTGTCACGTTAGACATTGGCACGATAAAGATACATTACTGCTCAATGACTGCGTCGTGTAAAGGTCAAAATATGATGGCATCCAACATATATTGAAGTCTCTATATTGGTCTATTGAATAGGATGTTAAATAACATACAATTAGGAAATCAAAAACCGAATTTCTTTTATTCGTTTCTCTATTTCGTTTAAATGAACAAAACAGGAATTGTCTTCATCCAATAACACTTGATCCACCAGAGTCAGATCTGAAAATAATAAAAATGTCATTGTGAAGCTCAAACTAGCACGTCTTCAGTCCATTTGTAATTTGCATATGATTTCCTTTGTACATATATGCTTTCTTTTAATTCTAGTTTAAAATGTAGTATTTTTACAGAAAAAAAATTACAATATCGAGTACATACGGTTTTTCACAAACGTAATAATGATTTCCGCCATATTCTTTGCCGTGGTGGTATGGGGTACAATTATCGTCCATCCAAAACAGGTCGGTACCTACAAACTTCATAACGAGGCAGTTTGTAGTTTCGTTTTTAGAAGGAAACCCAGCTGCCCATTTTGTATATGGCCCTATAGCGGTTCCGGTTTCCATCCAACGCCACTGGCCTTCGAAAATGTAATCATCGGCACCGGCCCAAAATGCAGTCTCACGAAATTCTGCAGGCAGAAAGTTAAAAATATAATACCATATACACGTGTACATATACAACATGTCTTTTTCATGTACAATGTATTAAATAGAAGATGGATTTTATTTCAAGAAATGTTTACGCTTTGTTATTAAAAAGGACATAATTATGTACTTATGTTCCCCTCTCTAATCTATTTACATCTTAGCATTCAAGATAACATTGCAATGTTTTCTTGATTCAAATAACTCAATAGCTAAAACCCCCTCCTCATTCCAATTATATATCATAATATATAATAATATTAACTGACCATGGAGAACAGTCAGGATTTGAGTGACAAAGTTATGTTTATCCTCATTGTCATCTGTGAATAGGTAGGCTCCCATTTTTCTGCATTCTTTCTACAATGGGAAATTTTAAAAGGTGCATTTTTTAAGATTAGAATTTTCACAAGTCATATTATTTTGAAGCAAATAATGTGCATCCTATGACCACGTATAAATATTTTTTTTCTTATTTCATTTATTTAATTGCAAATAATATATGTAGATGTTTAACGTTACACAAAACGTGTTTTTATGAAATATTTTAGACAGGGTTTCCTCGTAATACTTTGCGGAATACCAATGTACTCACTGCCGCGTCAACCCAACCTCTGGCGGATCTACTGAAATGCAGGCACTCTCCTTGAAATTCAGACCATTCTAACGGACAGGAGCCAAAAACAACCAGGGCACCTAGATGCAGAGAAATATTTTGAAGACAATACAGAGAATAGCAGTCCCTTACATGTAAGACTTTCCGGAATAAGTGTAGGTGCTTATTTATTAATTTTAAGATATTTTAAGATTGTTCATTGAAGGTTAAAATTAAGTTTTGTTGATTTGTAGGCATTTTACATTAAATTAGAAATATTGATTTTTGAATAATTATTAAATACTCACAACAGGTAAACACCACGACTGTTCCTAAAAGGTTCGCCATTTTGATCACAAATGTCTTATCAGTCCGGTGTATAGTCGAAAAGTTAAGACCTCTGTTACACAAGAAGTTCAATGTGAAACAATCTTATTAAATGCCTTAATTAAATAATATCTTGGGGGACACGCTTAAGATTATTTATAACTATCATAATTATTTCCTAGATATATATCTTTCTTTACAATTTCTATATTGTACATATCAGCTTATGGTTCGTAATCAAAAAGAAAATTATCTTTGAAGATATTCTCCCCGTCAATGAAAACGCAACACTCTAATTTTAGGGTGAAAAGTATATACGGGATTTAACTATGTACCAAAAAAGTTAGGACATCTTTCTTTGCCAAATCAGTTATTTAATGGTTGAATGATTTTCATTCCATTACCAAAAGTTGATTTTTTAGCCCTCTTAACAGATAACATTTAAATAAAACACCCCCCTTCCGACCATTTAATCAAAACATACTAGTCCGCCATGTACAACATACATGTACGCAGTCCGATTTCTACCATGCATTAGGTTTATCAATGTCGTTATCTGAGCGAAATGAATATTCTTGGGCATTTTTAATTGCCTGTTGTTCAGATACTGCGGTCGAATTTTCTCTAACATGGCGTAGTGTAGTAACTCTTGGACGTCCGGTGAAGAAACTGTTATTTATGCTATTGAAACACATGAGCCTGATGAGTCGTTAAATTGTGTACATTTGCATCTCCAGCTCTTTCTTTCTTTATTTGGAGAATCTCCAGCATTAGCAATAAAAATCAGTCATTTTGAGGAAATATAGGCATCACATCCGGTAAAGAAAGAAAGATTTTTTCCCCGGGATTTTAGTACAATACTTATGATAAACAGCTAAAAAACCTTGAAAACCCAAAATATTGTTAAAAATTTTATTAAAAATGCAAAATTTTGATTTCTGTTAAGAGGGCTAAAAAACAACTTCCGGTAGAGAAAAGAAATTCATTCAACCGTTAAATAACTGATTTGGCAAAGTAAAAGATGTCCTAACTTTTTTGGTACATAGTTATAACCTGTATATACTTTTCACCCTAAAATTAGAGTGTTGCGTTTTCATTGAAGGGGAGTATATATATTGATGTAAGAGTGATTTAAATTTTTTTCTTTAAAAAATGACGGAATAGCAAAAATAGCTTTGGATTGTAAAGAATTCAGTGCTAGAGATGGATTGTGTATGATATTTGTATCTCCAAAGAGAATCCATTCATCTAATCCTGAGGATAGTATAACTTTTATACCAATGCAAGGTAATAAGAGAGAAAATAGTTATGCATTAGTACGCGTGTGTGTTTGTTTGTCGGCGAGCATTTTAAACGGAAGAAACGTTATTTGCATAATGACCGATGTCAAATGTCAAACAGATATTCTTACACGAATGTGTCAATTTTTTCTTTTTGCAAAATGTTAAATTTAAAAAAAATCTACCTGATTTGGAACAAATACACGTACGTGGAAGAAAATTGTGTAATAAATTTTATGGGCAATTTACAACGCATCATGTAAATAAATAGCAAAAGATTAGGGATTAGAAATTTCGAAATCTATGGATTTCGAAAATTTTTCTTCAAAACATAAATAATCAAAAAGTTATAAAATGGAATATATGGGACAAGCATGTAACCATAATTCTCAATATTACAACTTCAACCAACAGCATTGCGTTGGGTACATTTGGAAGGTTTTCAAAATTATGAAAAAAAAACCAACAAGGAA
The DNA here is from genome assembly GCA_003671525.1 of Saccostrea glomerata. NCBI lineage: Eukaryota > Metazoa > Mollusca > Bivalvia > Ostreida > Ostreidae > Saccostrea > Saccostrea glomerata. The sequence goes on from PRKT01000728.1 coordinate 140,603, forward strand.
AAAGTAATACTATCAATAGTGTTCTTGTTAGATCATCCATTGCTTTTTTTTCCAGATAAACTTTTCCAAAAAGTAACTTGTAAATAGTGCATATACTATATATAGTATACTACTGTAGTTTTGCCGGGCTAAAATGATCTATTTCATTGATTCGTATATGTATGAAACAGCAAATACTGTATAAGTGGAAATTTTAGCGAGACGCAAATTTAGCGATTTGTCCTTAAAAATCGGTATTTTGTTTTTAGCGATAAAATTTTTTAGCGATTTTAAAATGCTAACTAAAAAAGCTAATACAAATAAAATGCAGTTAATTCATAGCGATATTTAATTTTTGCGATATTAAAACCCTCGCTAATAATGCCAAAATTAAATCCTCGCTAAAAATTCTGCTTATACGGTATGAAGCATCAAATTACATGAAAAAAAAAATTAAAAACTCATTTTGTTCAAGCAAATTTAATCGTGCAACCTTTATATCTTCAAAACAATCTCCTTGTAGGGGTCATCTTTAGACATGGGGCTTCATGGGTTTATGGAAAGCAGCCGTCGTTCTGGTTTCTGGTATGTCAGTGCTGGAATTCCCTTGGCATTTACCATAAACAGATGTAAAAGTTGGTAAATTAATGTTTGGTACGCATGTCAGGTTACTTGCACATGCGCATTCTGATTCGGACACCACGGTCATGCAGTGGTGGGTATTTGTTGGAATCCGTTTGCAGTAGACGTAGGAGGCTAAGAACTGGTCTCTGACGCAACAGAATCCGGGATCACATGACCCATAACGGTCACTCATATCACAGCGTATGTTGTCCTAAAGACGATAGAAAAATCCATTTTATTATCTTTGTGAACATAACAGCAAAGCAGCTGTTTAATTTTCTCTAATAAATGTACAAATAGTTTTTGACTTGTTTGTATCTTATTGCTAATGGTACATAAAGCAAAATGAGGAAAATGTATCGTAGAAGCAAACGATTTATGATTTACAGCTATTAACAATACCTTTTTCAACTCCAATGTAAATTTATATAAAACAAATCAAATAAAAACTATTCATAGGAAGTTGTCCATATAAATACATCCGGCCGGGTGTTAAGAGGAGGAACGTTCAAAGCAATATTTCTAACAGATGACAATCCTACCTGTGCATCAAGATGGATAACAAACAAAGAAATGACGAAGAAAGATATTGTTTTGGCGGCCATTGTTCATGCACTAGATCTGTAAGGTGGCGCCACCTGTTCATTCACAGATTATGATTTGAAACATATAGAGATAACGTACAGAAGTCAAGATCAAAAGTCCAGGGCAAACATGGACCTCCAAAAATTGGAGTTTGGATCAGGTACCATAGTTAATTGAGTATTCCCTGCCGGTCGGTCACACTCGCCGTGTGCATCTTGTCAAGCTGTGAAATAGGGGAAGAATCCGTCGCCAATTCAGTGAATAAATAATGGATTAACAATTTGTATGAAAAACGTCAGTCAGCATTCAACTCTAAGTTAAGTTATTCGATGACAAGTTCATTGTATCGGCCATAGAACCTACGTAATGATAACTTTAAACGAGACTGCTTATATTCTTATTTCATCAACTTGTTTGTCAAAAATTTACTCCTTTTTAGAAATTGTTTATACGCAGAGCATGTTCTTGCGTATCAAATCAACTGAGACATATAAACTCCGTGTGCAGATGGTGAAGGAATATTGCTGCCTTAGAAAGGGAAGTTGTCGATAGAAATGTTAAAGTCATCACGTTTATTATAGAACGTCGTTTTTACGCGGGTGTATTAGGGCTACTACCAAATATTCTGCTTGCCTATACAATATTATGTCATACTAAGCTATGACGAGAACTCTAGAGATAACGATCTATATTTAAAGATCGATTTGAGATCGATCAAATGAATGAAACATGCTAACGCTCAATATCGACAAAATCTTGTGGTTTCTGTCTGGTATAAATAGCTATGTATTTGTCAAGGGATCAAATTCTAAACCCATGACGTTATAACTGTTGATCAGTATGTGAAACGTAACGAGAATGCATGTAAACAAACAGAAGACATCGGAGTTTGAAAGCATTTAGCTTGAATATCATGTGTGATTCAGACAGAAATAAAGCTTATGGATAAGGTATGCTAATGTATTTATAGAATTTCTTCGAATGATAAAATCAGACAGTGTTTTACTTCCCGATCAGCTTTTCCTCTGGCGTTTGTAACAAAAATGATGTAAAAGTCAACACTAGGCCGCATACTTTGAAACATAATTATTATTTTTTTGAAAAGTTCTTATTCTATAATTATTGAAAATGCAGCTAGAATCGTATTGTTTACGGGTTTTATTGACATTTTGCAATATTATGTACAAAATGTTTAAAAATATGGTAAGATTTCATCCAAAATTGTTGAATAACTACTCCTGTGAAAGAATAGAAGGATTCTAGCAGCACTTTTTAACGTAACAAAGATTATTTTCCATAACTATCATTACAAATGGAAATCAATTATCCCCGGTATAGTGTTGAACTTTTCATTAAGGCATATTTTTCTATTTATAAACGTCATGTAATGACAAATTTAAGGAGTGCTTCCTAAGGTGTAAGTCACATTGAAGTCTATAGAAGGGCTAGTGATAGTAGAAGTATTATCTATCGTTTTCTGAATTATCAGTGTCACATATTGCAAAAAAAGTTTAAATTCGCCGATTTTTGATCTGTAAGATGCCATAACATACCTGCGTAGATTATCATTAACGTCTTTTCAAGTAAAAAATTCAAGTATGAAACAGAATGTGCAAGGCTTTGTGGTATCCTTTATCATTTTTTGCAATCAAATTTTAATGCTGAATATGACAGAACTGTTTTTAAAGACTATATGCAATGCTAATACCGTAAGGAAAATTACTAGTACCAGAAAATTGAAAGAAAAGTAATTCATTTTAGTGCTATTGCGTGTTTTTTTTTAAATTGATGAAATATGATAGGATATCGATCTCAAACTGATACAAAAGGGAAAAGTAAAATAAATACGGAGACTTCATGGCGATACAGTGAAAACGTGCTCGCATCTCATTTCCATTTCTATATGCTGTTAGAAACAACCACACTAATAAAACTCTTCTCAGTATGATGGGCTCTACATGTGGAGCCTCGATCTAAATGCAACACACAATTAAACGAAAGATGTCAAAGTCTTTAATATGGTCTTGATCAATACAAAAGCAAATGAAACATCTATGCAACAACAAAACCAATTTTTCAACAACATCAGACAAATTTCATTTTCCAACTACGCCTGGGTTCACAGCATTGATACGGGAGTATATGTAAAGTGCTGGGTTGTGACCTTCAGGCAGTGTGTAGTAATTCTGACCATCAGCACTCCAACAAACTGCCTCACCAAGTCCTGCATTATGATAAGGAACTTCAACTGGTATCTTAGTCAGCGAGTTCATCACGTCACCGCCATCAATCTTCCAGTAAAAGATGTTGGATTTTGTTTTGATGAGGAGTTCGCTACCGTCCATGGAAATATCGCCAGAGACTGGGTCGTGGTGGTGGGTATGAATAGGAAGAAACTGCGTTGTATCAATATTGACTATGTTAGGACTTCCCCACGCACTCTTTGGGAGATGGGAGACCATGCCGCGTCCGCTGTATATATTTCCTACCAGGTAGACCTCCCCTTTGGGATCGACCATCAGCGTCTGCGATTCGTCCTCTGACCATCTTGAGGAAAAAGTTTACTTGTAGATATTTAATTTTCAACTGAGGATTGGGGTTTATAAATTAATTAATTTAATTTGTATGAACATAATTAACAAAAACACAGAAAATTGAATAAATTTATTCTTTAATTATACCATGATTTGCTTTACTTCTTTATGTATCTTGCTTCATTTAAATCATTTACGTGTACATTGTATCTGTAAGCTTAACAGTCAAAGAAAATATAATTCTGTTTTACTATATATCTTTGGAATAACTTTTGAAACGCAAAAATAAAAATATACAAACATACCGGTAGGTCATGCTTTATTCTTACGTGTATTGGGCGGTGGAATCGATGGGTAGAACTTGATCCATGTTCATATTAATAACATCGGGCTCGAGCACTCTATAAATTGTGTTGGCGGATGTGGAATGTCTGTTACCAGAGTCAGCAATGTAAATGCAATTAGAAGCTCCACACGGACCTACTGCAATGTCCTCCCAGTCATGGTTCGTGGCATTAGCAATCTTCAATGTCGCGATCATAGCCCCGGATGTTGCGTTTATTGCGTAGATATAAGGACCACCTGCTCCGTCGTTGTGGGTGTATAGAACATTTTTGAATGTTCGGCTGGCTGCTAGCCCGGATGCATCGCTTAGGTTTTGGAAGATGACATGAGCCACAAGTTTTCCAGCAGCAAATGCTGGAACTAAAAATGTTTTTTTTTCATCGGACATCTTTCTGATATCACTTGGAGGAATCTTACATTATTATAATCATTATGTAATCTTTACATGCCACACTAGCAATATAAAGAAATGGCGAACATTCAAGCTATTTAGGTACTGAATGAAAATTAAAAATCAGAAGAGGGAAATATGTGCTCTTGAATTTCTAGTTTAATCATGTCTTGCAATTCATGTAAGGTTAATGTAACAGTGTAATATTCTGAAAAATGCCTATCTATATATTTTTTTTTAAAATTTTGTGTAAACACCGTTCAGTTTTTGAGATTTGAAATCTGGTCTAGTTTCGAACTCCTACTCAAATCCATCAGAGTTTATGCATTTCAACAATGTTTAAAAAAAGGCTAAATTAACCAACCTCTTTATTCTTAAACTAAAATGTTAATTTAGGCTTAATTGTTAATATATTGAACAAAATTAAAAATAAGTTTTCCTAATTTTGCCTTAAAACAAAACAAACAAAATGTGATTTTTGCACAGTAAAAATTTTCTCTAAATAACGAAAGTAATAGGTGAGAGCCTTAATTGTAGACACTTTTTTTTAAAGATTTCTATTGCTGAGATAAAAAAGGAAATATTCATGTTAAAATAAGTAAAAAGTAAATATTTCCTAAGATTATGAAGATTTTTTTGCAAGTAATTTAATCAATATTTTACCTTCTAATTGGTCTATTGCCTGGCGTCTCAGTGCCAGTGACGCTGTAATGCTCAGCAGCAGAGAAAAAAACACGCCGGCCATGTTTGTGTCAGTAGAACCGTGCACAGATAAGGGGACCTTGATCTTTTTCAGAGATTTGTATAATATAACGGTCACGTTGAAATATATAGTTATCAAGCCAGTCAGACAAGAGCGCCTTTTTTTGTGAAACACCATTAACATTTAATATATGTTACTAATCCATGACATTTTAAAATAATTTGTTTGCCCACCAAGTAAAAAGAAAATAAAAATAAGAGACCCAGGGGCTACACCGCTTACCTGAGCACTAGCTAGGGGAAAAAATTGATCGACCATTGTGACCAACCTACTCCTAGGTTTCATGCTTTAAACATTCTTGAATACACACCATTTGAGGATGCTTCGATTTAAAAAAAAAGACCAATCATAGTGTAGCCAGGTGACTCAAGGAAAATACTCCACATTATTTTGCCCAACAGTCCTGTCCGTTTAATTTACAGGGGTTATTTTATTAGATATTTAACTTAGACAGTCCAGTTCATTTTGTTTACAGGGGTTATTTAATTAGAGTACAGAAAAGAGATCTCAGAGGTTTCCATTTGACATAATTACTTATCATTTCTTTTTGAAAGAATTTATTTATTTATTTTTTCTGTTGAACATATCAAGTGTCACTTAGTTTGTTTTCAGTTTGTGTGAGTATGTGAGAGGTATTTGTCTACAAATGTTTGCATGTTCATTGACACCGAGCTCGAGTCGTAGAATTCTATCGAGTACTCAGAATCGCGGCGCTGTACGGTTGTTTGTGATTTTTGCTGTGTTTTGTTTTTGCTTTCTGCAAGTGAAAGTAAGTATGTCAGACAAAGAAAATAAAGTTGAGGGTGCAGAAGGGGGTGAGGAGTTAGGTTCAGAGGATGCTATGATCAAAAAGTTGATTGCAAGTGGTAAGTATGATATACTGCCAAAGATAAGCACGCCCAAAGGTGTTTCTGGAGCAATTCCTAAAACATATTCTGTTGGAAGAGGTAGAGCTAAGCTGCCAGATAATTTCAGTTTGAATCAGACAAAGGATGATCAGATAGTAGGACATAGTATGGGACATTCTCAGATTATTTCAACTGAAGTAATTCCCAAGATTCCACCATTCTCAGGTGATGAACCACCCCAGAAAGGACATGTAAGTTATTCAGAATGGAGATTTGAGATCAGATGTCTACAGAGTGATCCAGAGGTAGGTTCTAGTCATTTGCTACAAGCAATGCGTAGGTCCCTTAGAGGCACGGCTAGGAAGATGTTGATACCTCTTGGTGAGAAAGCAACTACTGGTGAGATTTTAGACAAACTTGATGCATTGTTTTCAGATATCTCAACAAATGGAATGATAATGCAGGAGTTTTTCAATTCTTTTCAGTTACCAAATGAAAATGTTACATCTTTTGGTTGTAGAATTGAGTCGCTTTTACAAACAGCTATTGATAATAATCATTTGCGCAAGGATGCTAAGAATGATCTCTTACGTCACAAATTTTGGACTTCTTTACGTTGTGAAAAACTTAAGTCCCAAACTAGACATAAGTATGATACTATTCAAAACTATGATCAGTTGCTAAGAGAGATAAGACAGGTAGAAAAGGAAATCAGCATCAGCAGTGGAGGTAAATCAGGTGAGGTAAGTACAGGTGTACTTAGAGAGAAGAAAGTTCACAGTCATGTGATGACAACTGGTACAGATGAGACAGATAAAAGGTTGTCAGCACTTGAAAGAAAGTTGGATGCTAAGGTGAGTGAAATAGAAACCAAGATGGATGACAAGTTTAACAAGATTTTAGAGAGATTTGAAATTCACTCTGCTGGAGGTTCAAATTTCAGAGGAAATTATGGCACAGGTAGAGGTTACAGAGGTAATGGTAGACACTTTATAAACAACAGAGGACAACAGAGATATTCAGGTAATAAATTTACAAGACAGAATGAGTCAAAAGATTAACCATCTTTGCTGATGGCCAATCAAAGGTTGGTGAATCTAATGGCCAACAAAGTTGTCAGTTAGTCGGTGAAAGTAACAAAAGTGTTGTCATGATTCAAGATCAGGCAATGTTAGCACTTATTGACAGTGGGTCTATGGTCAGTACCATTTCACTTTCAGGTTACGAAACTCTTATTGACAAACCTGAGTTACGAGATATCAACTCTCTTGAAGTGTCTGTAGCTGATGGTTCTGCGTTACCATACCTCGGCTATGTAGAATGTTGTGTTAACATTCCTTTACTGTGTGAACAAGAGTTGTATGCACCTATTTTAGTTGTTCCAGACAATGAGTTCAATACACAATGCCCTGTTATACTGGGAACAAATGTGATAAGATTTTATAAAGATTTTGTTTCAGATGTTGAAGATGTTCCACAAGCATGGAAGTTAGCAGTCAACAGCATGGGAGGATCTTACTGTGTGTGTTCCATGAGTAAAAAGCCCATTGTGGTTGAACCACACCAATCGTATGTAGTTCAAGGTCTGGAAAGAGGAGTTCAGGGTGAGAATGCACAGTATATTACTGAATGCTTTGACAATGAGTCAAACTACATTGTTTGTCCAAGAGTGGTTGAATTGGATACTAAGGCAAACAGCAGTAGAATTCAAGTGAAAATCTGCAATATTACTGCAAAGTCTGTTACTATAAGACCAAAGTCTGGTGTGTGTCAGCTTAGTCAAGTTAAGATAGTGGACAATTTAGTTTCTCAGAAGTTTTCAGATAGCACTGTACATAGTGAGCACAATTTGTCAAATTTACCAGATGTACATATTGACAAGAAAAACTTGACCACTGAACAAAATGAGATTTTTTCAGAAATATTATGCAAATGGAGTCATGTGTTTTCTAGGAATGCGAACGACCTAGGCAAAACAGACTTGGTAGAGCACCGCATTATATTAGAAGATGATCGACCCTTTAAGCAACCATACCGCAAGATTCCACCTGGTATGTATGATGAAATACGCCAACACATCAAGGATATGCTGGAAGCAGGGGTAATTAGAGAATCAGATAGCCCATTTTCCTCAAACGTGGTACTTGTGCGAAAGAAGGACGGAAGCTTAAGATTTTGCATAGACTACAGGATTCTTAACTCTAAGACCAGAAAAGACGCATATATGCTTCCGAGATTTGATGATGTAGTAGATACCTTATCAGGATCCAAATTCTTTTCCAAACTTGAACCAAAAAAACAGGTTTTGTTAGTGAATACAACTCACTCTCTCTCTCATACACCCCTTTCTCTCTATCCTACTAGATCACGTGACACTGACAGCGAATGACAATAAAGACAGACAAACAATGAACTAGCCACAAATACCAATAGGTGGATCCAATATCCAACACCTGGCTACAATAGATTTGCTGTTCCTGAGAAGGATTTTTAATAGATTACCCAAATGCATCCCTATATAAAAATTAGACCATCCATTGTGGTCGCCGTGCTACACCTAATGATTTGAAGAACCCTAAATCTATTCACCTGAGGATGCTTTTATCTAAATATGACCAACCCTGACTTTGTTGTTCTTGAGAAGAAGATTTGTAAAGATTTTCCCTATAAATTCATATGTAAAACTTATCCCATTCATTGTGGGCCCCATTTTACTTCTAGGGTTCTTGATTTGAAGAAATTTGAATCTACCCTATCTGAAAATGCTTCCACATATGTTTCATCATTCGTGGCCCACTGGTTCTTGAGAAAAAGAAGTCTGAACATTCATTTGAAGAAACATGAATTTCCCTTCGTTTGTTGCAAGTTTAGTTGAAATTAAGCCAGCGGTTCTTCAGAAGGAAAGGAAAATGGTAAACGTTTACAACGACGCTGCATCAACTGACAAAGTTTAAGGAACATATACTTAAAGTGTCCAAAATATGCCTTCAAACCAATTTGAAAACGAAAGCCCGTAACATTTAAAAATTAAGTCACCGTAACCTACTTTTGTGTTAACATGCTCTAAAATCCTAAGATGCATCAAGCTGCAAGATTTGATGATCCTAGTCCTGAAGGTAAGCAAAATAACAATGTTTTTTTAGTGTACATTTCGGTCAAATTTTAAGTGACCCTGAGACAACGCCCTTTGCCCCAGGGTCATGCCTTGAACTTGAAAAAGCTTTTTAGCAACCAGTCCTTTTGGTTTTATTTTCCTGAATATTTCCCCTTGTTTTAGCGTCCCAACCTTAGTTTTTGTAAAAATTGTAGCCTTTGGGCCAAGGATACCCCGTGAGGAATTTGACAATGATTGGCCAAGGGGTTTTTAAGTTATACATTTAGCCAATTTTCTAAAAAAAAATTCGCCCAACGCACAAATGGACATAACATTAGCTAATTGAGTTTTTGGCTCAGACGAGCTAATAATTCACCGAGAAACTCTCAATTAAGTCACAAAAAGTCTGTCAAAAGTGTTGAAAAATATGCCGAAATAAGTCAACAATATGCAATTTTTAGGTTTTTGTTTTTTAATCTTTTGAAATGTTCACAAATGTGCGCCAAAACAATCTTATGAAAGATATTTTAGAACACCTTGTTTATGCTGTATAGAGAAGGTCAAAAGGCGATCTTCAACAATAAAATAAAGCTTAATCTTTGTATTTAAAAATACCAAACTGCTTTTCTTTAAAAAAAAAAGTATTAAAAGAATATAATAATTATAGAGAACGTAAAGAGCTAGAATTCAAGCGATCATCAGCTTGAAAGATTTGATTATGCAGCTTATGACATCTGTAACTGTTAGAACCTTTTATGATACACAATAGAAATGAGTGAGTACAATTTGACGCGAACTTATACTTTAAAATCCATTTCCAATTAAACATATGCCACTTTATTTCACAGATGTTTTTTATGTTTTTTTCAAATGCATTGTATCTAAAATTTTATTATGTATTTCAGAATGTGCCATCCAGAATTTCAAAGGCACGCAAAGGTTATATTTAGGGGATGATTATCTTTTAAATGTTTCTATTGTGATTAAGAGTGTAGCTGAGATGGTTTTAAAGGAACTTTAATCTGATTTAAATCCAATCCTTCTCGAACCTCTGTAATGATTTGAACAGCCAATTCGAATGGACTTTATCTAATGTTTTGATTGATTACATATGGTCATTTTTACGATAACACTTTACGAGATGGAAGTAAAAACGCTAAAAAAAACGTTAGCTATTTTCACAAAATCCTAGAAGTTACAACTCATTGAAGCAATAGGGGGTATAGTCACACTTCTTACTTTGATTTTTTTAGTCCAAAGATCTCTCTCTCTCTCCCTCTCTCTCTCTCTCTCTCTCATTAGACCTATGTCTTTAAGGAGGGGGGGGGGTGCCAGGGAATTTTTTTTTACTTACCTGTAAATTAAAGTTGACAAGCAAAAAGAAAAAGAAAAAGAAATTGCTCAAACTCGAAAATCCTATTTCGTGAGGGAGGGGTGGGGCAACTTTTTTCAATGTCAACTTTCTTTCACTACCAATTGTTTGGCAAACAATACTATACATTTCCCTGATATCATTTTACTATGGTAAGAAGTGGGGGGCACCAACCTCTAAATAATTTTTTATAAAAAAAAATTAAAAGTATTACCAGACTTTCTTAACATATTGTATTAGGTATTCATGTGATGCATTTATTTACAGCAAAAATTTTACAAGAAAGCATTTAATTTGGATGTAATGAATTTTTTTCGTTTTCTTTGAAAAAATACAAAAAAAATCATGTAAAATAAATAAGAGCTAATGTCGGCCTTTCAATGCTGAAACCATTGTTTTAAAAGGTTGACTCAGAGATCTATAAAATAAAAAGTTGGTGTGGCATTCCTCCTTAAACAAATAGAACAAAATAAAAACACAAGATTTCCAAAGTATTTAAAATTATAAAAGTTAAAAAACAAGACAACAACCATCTTCGCTAGCTAAGGGCTTGAGAAGATGGTTAAACGGAAATGGCACGTAAACCAATTATTAAATGTAAATTACTTAATTGAAATAAATGCACCAATGAACGATAAAAACGTTATATGTTTACTAACCTTTCTTTCAGAACTTTCTATTTTGTCATTGTAAAAAACCTTTATGCCTTCTGGGCCCAAAATTGGAAATAAAATTATTTTATCTTAAAATAAAAAAAATATATATCTATAATCGAAGTGAAAAATTTTATCAAACTTCTCTCAGTACCACTTTTTATTTTAAAAATCTACACTTCCCCTTCTTTGAATACACTGCAACATGTGCGTGTTGAAATAGGGGGGGGGGGTGGCTTTAAAAAAAAGAATATTTTAATATTTACAGATTAGATAACTAATCAATTTTCTCATAACTGAATAAAATCAAAATTTATATTTTTTTTGAAAAACTAAGGGATTACGGATAACCGCGAATTAGCATGACTAGTTTTCGACAGAGGTGTTAGCTAAAAAAAAAAAACTAACGCACGAGGATTAGCATGACTAGCTATCAACGAGGAGATTAGTTCAAAAACTAACGCACGAGGATTAGCTGATTCACAGCGATTTCTATGGAATAGTTCAGATCTAATCGCTTAATTGTACATGTGTATATAGGGAAAATTCAGTAGAGGTATAATAAACGAAACTAACTTCACGTGCTAAAATCATGAATCTTTGTCATGTGACAACGCCGATGTTCTTTCAAAATATATGCTGGGTGAAAAAAAATCGTTGTGTCATTTGAAACTAATTTATCTATTTATCTTCTTTTCAGAAAACCTATTACAATTTATGAGATATTTCGGCGCTATACTCAATGACCAAGTCACGAAACATTAGTAATGTTCTTAATTTTTATCATACTGATTTTTAAAAATAACTTGAATGAAAATGCAATTCAATTATTAATTTCTTTTTAAATATTACTGTATCCCTGTCGTATCTTTATTGGCATATTCATTGCATATATTATTGTCTTATAAACAAGTACTTAAGTTATCTGCATTGTTATTTGTCACACATCAGTAATGATTTGTCATACATCATTTAATACGAGTGATATTGTGGGGATCCGAACACCCACCCACCATCCCCAATTACCCTCAGGCTAATTTTTTTTCGTTAGAAGACCTCACTCTCTCTTAGCTTCTCATTTTATGTCCAGGCTCTATCTCCTGTAAGAATGTACTCTACTATAAACTGACTTGCTAATCTTGGCTGCCCTCTTTCCCTTAGACCTGAAGTTGAACAGGTTACATTTGAGAGGAGTAACTCCAAATAAAAAGAAATAAACAAGTAGCCTCCCTTTGACTTTTTTTTTTCATGTGGCATGAAGGCGAGACTGGAATTACCTGCAACCATAAAGAGCTGTCACTATCTCGGTACATGTAGTAAGTTATTCGTTTTTACAATGTACATTGTATTAGTCTAAGAAAGGCCCATCACAAAAATTACACGCGATCAAAAATCAATATATTTTCGCTAATTGTTTATTTCAATAGATCTATTTGAATTTTCAACTCGAATTTTCTAGGTTCAATAGTTCGTTAGGCCTACATATGTTATAAACTCTCGGATCGGAAAATATTTTTAATAATCAACTTTTTAAAATTAAGCGGTCTTCTTGAAATGCCAACAGCAGTTTCTGAAATGCATGTTGGTTTTGGATAGGGCCTGTGGCGTTGTTGAAACTTTGTGCGCTTTACTTGTATCTTGACTGAAGCCAATCGTAGACCTAAATTATTTTTATCATTTATGAAGCCAGTCGATGCAGACTTCACGACATACACAATTTGTGTTTTGTAAAGGGGTAAAACAATAATTTTCAGTTTATATATACATCCTGGTAGTTGCTACCGATGTAATTGTTGATGTTAAAAATATATTCTAGGACTAACTTGGTGACAATAAAGTTTCTCGGGTGATCTCCCTTTGATGACATAGTGACCATGGAGACGAGATCGGGAGATAAAACATCAATAAATTGTTTGTAAAATAAATAAGATTATTTGGGGGAAAGAGTATCCATTTTTTAAAAATATTTCAGCAAAATCAATGATAATGTAAACCTAGATCAGCTGCGCTTGACTAAAAAGTCTTGGGTTAGGAATGAGTCACCATTATTGCATCTTCATGCAGTCATGCTTATAGTCTAATATAGAAACTCCGAGAGACTTTCGTACTTTTTATTGCACCACAACACAAAATAACTTATAATAAATGGTATAGTTGCATTTAAAAACTAGTTAAAATTTTAAAAAGCAACATATAATATTGTTTCTTTTTAATTAATTTTAAAAAGCCCCCATTATTTCCACTTTGGTGGTCGGTGCGAAGAGATTTGAATCGAACAAAAATTGAAATATTTCAATGTGGCCACACCCCTCGAACAAAATAAAATAACACTCTATTTGTTCATTTTTTAATTTTCTTTTTAATGGTGTGAATTTTATTTTGTTCAAAGGGTGTGGCCACAGCTAAAATTTGAATCAAAGACGAAAAAAATGCTAAATTTTGATAAAAAGTGGCAAAGTTCACGTGTTTAGACGTTTTCTGCACAAATATGGAGTCATCAAATGAAAACTTTGGCGTAAATTATTCAAGTTTGACACCTAAGGATAATATTTCCGTAAATAATTTTATTCTTCCCCTCACTTTATTTTTCCTAAAATCATTAGGCCGATTTAGCACATTCGTGGATTTAGCTCTTTGCTTCCGACGGCTATGTACAATGTATAAGAAGAAAAAAAGAGTTTGGGCTGAGAGACCTTCTACTCGTCTTCTCCTTGTTCTCAATGATGTTAAATGAGTACATGTATATTAAAAAGTTTTTCGAAAGATATAATTATTACAAATTGATTTTCTCATTTAATAAAATCTATATGTCTAGAATTTTTGTTTTATGCATAATTTTTTTTCAAAGTGTTAAAATTTCTTCCTGGTAAAATGTTTATGTAAACTCTTAACGCAACTTGAAAAAAAAATCCAAGTGCGTTCAGTGTGTCCAAAATTAACGCATCTTGAATTTTTTTGAAAGTGCGTTGATTTTGTCCCAATTTTAACGCACTTTGAAAAATATTTTCAATATTTTTTTTTTAAAGTGCATTGCCACATTGCACATATTAAAACAGTGTTCCTAATATGAGCAACTCTTTCAATTTAACGAGGCCGAGTGTAATTATTTCTGTTCAAGGGGTCTTGATAAATTTTTTTTAACAATTAATTTTCACTGTTATTTTTATTGTGTAAAGATTATAAATCGTATGCGTACCATCCTGATTTCTTAGGGGACATCTCAAAAGTTTTTTGAGATTTTACAAATGGACCATCTGAGAATTTTTTTCAAAATGCGCCAAAGTATCACATTTTTAAAAATATTTTTTGGTATTTCTGCCTTAGGAATTTCATTTTAGTATTTAAATCAAAACATTTAGCAAAGGTGTACTGTTGCACAAATGACTGCATGAATTGAAAAGCTGCGCTGAGATATGCACACTCGAATTAGACTGGGCCTAGCTAATATCTTTGATTCGTATTATATTCATTTTAAGGAGTAAAGACCGCTATATACAGGTGCTTAATTAAAATAGAGGGAAAGCGATATGGAAATTACTGTTACTTTCCAATAAGATTTCCAACTAAATCCGGACTCTCAGTATTATTCCGGGTATATATGTAAAGTGCTGGGTTGTGTTCTTCAGGTAGTGTATAGTAATTCTGACCGTCAGCACTCCAACAAATTGCCTCTCCAAGTCCTTCATCATGATAGGGAACTTCAACGGGTGTTCTAGTCAATGACCCCAAGACGTCGCCGCCCTCAATCTTCCAGTAAAAGATGTGTTTTTTTGATTTGATAAGGAGTTCGCTACCGTCCATGGAAATATCGCCAGAGACTGGGTCGTGGTGATCGGTTTGAATGGGAAGAAACTGGGATGAATCAATATTGACTGGGTTAGGGCTTCCCCACGCGCTCTTTGGGAGACGGGAGACCATTCCACGCCCACTGCATACGTAACCTATAAGGTAGACCTCCCCTTTGGGATCGACCATCAACGTCCCTGATTCCTCCTCTGACCATCTGAAGGAGAAATTTTAATTATAATTATTTTATTTTCATGTGAAGATTGACAATAAAAATTAAATAAACTAATTCAAAACACGTAAACTGTAGACGTAGCCATATCCTGCGGAATCACGACATCAGTTTGATCAGGGTGTAAAAATTACGCTGATTCTTTAAATGCCAAAAATACATATTGTACCCTACACTAAAAATATGAATAAGAAAAAAATAGCATTATTAAGCTAGATTTTGTCTGCCTTATGAACATTTTTTCCAAGAACAGCATTCAAATGACTCGGGTCAACATACATGTACGTATGCGGTACCCTCTTGCCAGCTTACAAAATTCCGAATTATCATGAAATAATTCTTGAGGTTTACATTGCATCAAATTCAAATAAACTTTTAAAAAATGAATTAATTCCATAAACACATACTTTAGACATACATCTACAATTATCAACACTGAGGTCAAGTCATGTGAGGTGGCTGATCAACGCACACCTGTCCATTCAAACAGAAGCTTTGGAAAATTGGTGAATCTTATATGAGTAAAAAAGCCAAACAATTTTCTCTTTGGCCTGAACGTGTGCTGCCACGAGTAAATTTTTCTGAGGTTAATGAGAGATTTTGATGACCTGTAGTATGCGTGTCTTTAGTTTTTAAAATAAAATATTTAAAGCAAATAAATATTTTAAACTTGATTTGGAGCTACAATGTCATTTACAATTCAATTAATTATTCCAGTAAAAACACAAGAGGATCTGAAAAACTAAACACGGGTTTTGACGTTTCTATAATTGGATGATTAACACATACTTTTGATGACAATTCCGTGTGGCACGTGCCGTTATCTCTAACTAGGGAATGAAGATCAAATTTGAGGCAAGGATATTTATACATGTATCAATAAATTTATTTATTTTTCAAAGAATCGAAGTTATTTTTCGTGAATTCTTAAAACATCATTACATGATTTATGCTCTGTAGAAGTTATATTTAAAATGCATGTAGTCCTATTCCTACACAAAACGTATCAAATAATATATTACTTTTTCTTATATCCTCATTCATTTAGTGCAATTTCATTCCTAAATACACTTTAATAACGCTGTGATAAATTTCCGCGGAAAAATTGTGTCCGAGTTCATAGCGTAAATTAATCCCACGCAGATACATGTAAAAGTACGTTTACCCTAAATAAAACCTATATGTGTAATGCACTGATCTGCTTAACTTTCTCATATCTCTTGCTATACATGTATCATTTAGGCCACACCAATTTAATTTCTTGTTCGTCGGACAAAAAAAAGTACGAGCGCGCTAGCGGTTAAATAATGATATTATTACTTGTTAGTAAACAAGATTTTTAGGCGAGGTGTGAAAAATTTTGAGCGGACAATTGTATTTTTTCTGATTTGAGTAAGTAGATTAAAAGTACGATAAAAAGAGTGGAAATATAACAGAAAACAGCACAGAATTCCCATGGTGCAGGGATGTTAATTAATATTATTTGTATAGTTTTGTTTAAATACGAGCGAGCGGGTCCGACGAACAATTTTTTTTTTTATTTGTGTGGCCTTACTTATAGGATGTTATGTCAATGATTTATACAAAATACAATCAACATTGGATCTTACCTACAAAAAAGGCGTCTTATGAATCTTTGGTATTTTTTTTTTTTTTTTTTTTTTTTTTTTGCTGTACTGCTGAAAAGTCAAAATGAAATCTTTTTAAGTTGAAGATGGCTATTCTGCTTTTAATTAAATCATTTATGAATGAAATGAAGTTAAAAGATAATCATGACTGACTATACGTCTTTCACTAGAATATCGTTTTAAAAGATATAATCAAAATATTACCAAAATAATGTTTTTTTCTTACGTGTATCTAGCAGTGGAATCGAGTGGTAAAACTTGATCCATATTCCTAATAATGAAATCGGGCTCGAGCACTCTGTATATAGTGTTTTTTGGTGTTGAATGTTTTTGGCCAGAATCAGCAATGTAAATACAACTGGAATTTCCACACGGACCGACAGCAATATCCTCCCAATCATGATTCTTGGCATTCGCAATTCTAAATGTAGCGATCAGAGCCCCGGATGTTGCGTTTATTGCGTAGATATAGGGATCCCCGTCTCCATCGTTGTGGGTGTATAGGACATCCTTGAATATTCGGCTGGCTGCAAGCCCGGATGCATCTGTTAGGTCTTCGAAGATGACACGACCCACAAGTTTACCAGCAGCAAAATCTGGATGTAAAAAATTCCTATTTTGATAATGTCTTGCAATGTATTTTACTCCGTTCTTATAATATACTTTTCTGACAAATGGTAATTTATTTTTCAATTCCAAGAATTGCTGTGTCGTTAACGTTAAATATTTGAGACAGGAAATCTTGCCTAGTTTCTAAACTTTAATTGTGCAGCACAAATCCCTAAGATCAAATCTGATTTTTTGCATCCCAACAATTGTTTTCTTTAAATAAATCTAATCAACATTTTGCTTTTTTAAAAATGTTAAGTTAATCTTAATTGTTCAAGTATTGAAGATTTTCTTTTTAATTCTAGTGTAGTTAACAAAAGAACAAAATATAATTTTTACACTGTAGAAATTTTCTCTTAATAGCAAATGGTTTAGGTGAAGGCCTTAATTGCAAACACTTTTTATAATTTCTATTGCTGAGAGAAAAAAGAAACATTCAGATGCATCTCAAAATAAGTTAACAGTACATAATTCCAAAGATTATAAAATTAAAAACATTCTTTCAACTAATTAAATTTGCTATTTACCTTCAGAATTGTCTATTGTCTGACGTTTCAGTGCTAGTGACGCTGTAATACTCAGCAGCAGACAAAGAAACACGCCGGCCATGTTTGTGTCGGTAGAATCGCGCACAGATAACGGGGACCTTGATCCTTGTTTGAAATTAGGATTACGTAATGGTCACGATGGAATATATAGTTATGAAGTTATCATGCTAGTCAGGGAAGAGCGACGTATTTTTGTGAAACATCATTAATGCTTATATGTTTTATTAACCGTGGTATCTTAAAAATAACGCTTGTTTTTCCTTTCCCAATTCAAAGTAAAAAGAATTTTCAAACAAGAGGCCCAGTGGCCACATTTTAATTTAATATTAATATAATATTTAATATATTAATTTACAAATCGAGTACATTAACGGAAAAATCATTTCTAACACGTATTCATCAATGATGCACGAAAACATGTTAGAAGTAGTTCTGGAAATTATAAAATTTACGATGATATTCAGTTGATTAAATATCTTTAGAATTAAATTGATAGTGTCTTTTCAAAAAAGATCAATTGTTTAAAATTCAATACAATATCATAGTTTTTCGTTCTATTTTACGTATATAAAGTCTATAATTAAAGCGGGAATTGTCCTTCCTTCACTGTAACTAAATACATGTTTGCCACATTAAATCAAATACTTAGTATCTAAGGTATATTTGAATTAATATTTTATATGTACGAGGGTTGTCCCAGAAAAACGCGAACATATCTAATATCTTTTGTTTTTCTGGGACTATAGAGCTAAAAATTTGCATACATCATGATCAACATTTTTTGAATCATGCCTAAAATTTTCAGTGAAATATCTCTATATTTGATATTTTCCTCTCATGTAAACGAAGCTATCAAATCAGCTGTTGGCGCAACACTGATGACGTCAAAACGTATCTGGTAGTATGTACGAATTTGTTGTGAAAACTGTGCCTCTATACATATTCATTTTTAGGCACACATTCGGCAATGTATGTAATTTAATTTTAGTTACCGTTATACATCTCAAATACTAGTGTTACTAATAGATTGGGGAGTTAATTCTTTCAATAGACAATTTCACAATCCCGATCATAAACCTACCTGATCGATTTATTTAATAGTGGTCTTTACGTAGGCCTTTGACGTCCCGTTCTGTTTTTTCAGTTCGTCTTAATTTATGTGATCTATTCTCTTCTATCGGATAACCAGTCAAGTCACCCTGAAACCTCTTCTACTAGATATAAATCTGTTTCCCATAGTTATGTTTGCGTATTTTCATCGTTAACATGTTTTTTCTCTATGAACCAGAGTAGTATCCCGCTTAATATAGTGTTGCTTTATATTTTGGTGCTCAACAATACAGCTTAACGTCAACATTTTTGACAATGTTTAATTCAAAGCGCTTTGGTATATATTGTCATATATCTGTCATTATTGATGTCAAATAAATGAAATTTTACACACAAGTAAACCAAAACATAGAGTATATATGTAAGTAAAATTTTTACATTATATTGCCATATAGCCCGATAACAACGAAAAAGTTAATCACAATATTATTTGTAAAAAGTCAAAAAACTGTCGTGCGCCGACCACCGATATTTAACATCATATAAATGCTGTTTTAATATGCATATGACATCACAGACCCATAATATTTAGTCAGAATATCTAAAAGATGATTTCCCAACGGAATGCCAAAAATTATTAGTTTTGGTTAAATAGTATTTGAAATATTAAAAAAGTTCGCGTTTTTCTGGGACAACCCTCGTATTGTAACACAAAAGTTTCAGTTTTAAAACTGACATCATCCTCCCGAGTATATATTAACCATATTTATTTTTTTTTCTTCAGTAATTTACAAATCAGATATAAAAATAACCGGAAAAAAATTTGAAACTTTTTGGAAATACTAAGTAGCTCTTTGCCTTCGATGTAACGAGATTTTCACACTTACACTGTATCGATTGACTTTGATTGACAGGACAAGGAAGTTCATGATACTGGATATTTAAAGTTATTCCGAAAAATGACCACTTAAACCCCTTATGCAGTTATTGCCCCTTTCACTGTAAAGCTTGTTATCGCTACTCCTCAGAAACCGTAAACAGTAGAGATACAAAACCTCCACCAATGTCTTCAACTACTTTAGGAGACTTTTCAATCTATTCATTGCTAAAATGTTTTTTTGAGCCCTTCAATGAGTTACTGCCCCTGAAAGTTTATAAATTTTATATAAATATTAGTTTATAAATTTTATAAATTAAAAAATTTTGAAACGAGAAGTCGTGGAGACATGGGACTAACTGCATAAGTTTTATTGACCTTTGACCTTCAAATTCATGTTAAGGTCAAAGGTCAAGGTCATTCCAACTATGAGGAATAAATTTCTTTTATTAGCTCTTATGTCCTTAAACATATACTGTCTATCTTCTGCCTTTAATATGTACTCTTAAAACTCTTTCCATGATTTCAATCTTGTCCCCTCAGATTGAACCTGTCAAAAGTTATTGCCCCTTGTGCTAAAAACCTTGTTATCGCTACTCCTCTGAAACTGTAGACTGTAGAGACACCAAACCTTCACTAATGTCTTAAGGGTCTTTAGGCCTAACTTTACTGTATAAGAGTGAAAGGATTTGATGACCCCTTATATGAGCTATTGCCCTTTAACTTCTTTGTACTTCCTATTAAACCTTATAACTTGAAAACTATAAGTTGTAGAAGCATGGGGTCAGTTGTATTGTGACCCTTGACTTTTGACCTTGAATATTTTTTCAAGGTCACAGGTCAAGAACATTCCAATTTTTTAATTCTAATTTTTTCTATGCTTTAAGACAATTTTGATTTCTTTTTCACGGAATTTAATTTTAAGGAGTCAGATATAAAATAAATTTGAAATTCAAAGAAGATGGAAAGACCTCCTATTGTTCTTTGAACAATAAGTCTCCTAATTAGGTCTTTCCAGCTTTCTCTGGAAAGACCTATTGATTTTCTTCTGTTTTTTTTTTTCTTTTTTATTATTTTTCCGCCGTGTGATTTTGAGTTTCAAGATTTATCGAAAAGATTTTCAGTCGATAAAAATGTACTCCGTAAAAGATTTTTGCGCTTGACCCTGCGTATATGAACTTTGACCCCTTTCGGAGTTACGACCCCTTTCGCAATAAAAGCTTGTTATCGCTACTCCTCAGAAACCATAAACCGCAGAGATTCCAAACCTTTATTAATGTTTACGACTGATTTAGTAGACTCTCCAATCAAACATTGCGAAAGGATTCGTAAACTCCTATATTGAATTATTGCCCCTGAATGTTTGCAACGTTTACAAATATCAAGAGTTTTTCTAAAACGACAAGGCGTAGAGACATGGGGCCAAATGCAAAAGATTTCTTGACCTTTGACCTTAAAATCTAGGTCAAGGTCAAAGGTCAAGGTCATTCAAAATAGGTAAAATTCAGCATTTTTTATAGCTCTTCTGTTCTTTACCAAATTCTAAACTTCTTTGCATCTTTAGTATGTACTCTTAAAACCATTTCAGAGATTCCATGCTTGTCCCCTAAGATTGAACCCTCTAAAAGTTAGTGCCCCTTTCAGTGTAAACCCTTGTTATCGCTACTCCTCCGAAACCGTAAACCGTAGAGGTACGAAACCTTCAACAATGTCTGCGACTAATTTAGTACACTTCTCATCCTTTTAGTGCGAAAGAATTGGTAAACATTTTATGCAGTTATTGCCCCTGGCAGTTTATGATGTTTACAAAGAACTAAAAACTTCTTAACGACAAGTCGTAAAGACATGGGCCCAACTGCATGAGATCTTTTGACCTTTGACCTCGAATATTAGGTCAAGGTCAAAGGTCAAGGTCATTGGGAAAGTATCAAAATTGCTTATTTACGGGCTTTTGGTTAAAATGAACTTGACCTTTGACCTTGATATTTGACCTTGACCATTGACCTTTTCTCAAAAGTTTAAAAAGACATTAATTCATTATCTTTACCTAGATTCAGCTTCAAGAATAAAAGTCAAGTTTATAAGGCTAAGTGCTTTTTTTGGATGACCTTGACCTTTGACCTTGATAAATGACCTTGACCTTTGACCCAAAGGTCACAATCAAGCTTAATTATGTGGAGGTATTTATAACTGTCACGTCAACAAACTCTTATATAATACAACCCCCCCCCCCCATTTCTCTAAAAAGAAAAAAAAAATCAATAGCGGCATAGAAAATTTTTCTTCAACTCAAAAGACATCACAGATCAAGATAAAATTCAGTTTAGCCTGTAGAAGACACCTCAAAGAAAGTGCCCTGAGAGTTTTACGGTGAGTCTCTTAAGTACAATTAAATTTTAGTAAATATCGGACAAATCTACATTTTTTTTCTGTCTGAAATTTAATTCTTGCTGAGTATAAAAATCAATAAAAGCTAGTATTGGCCATTTCTTAGATTGTTGTTAATATCACTCGATTCTCCTGCTCTAATACGATATTTCGATACCAAATATTCTTGCTTTCTTTAGTATGTGGAATTTATTTCAATTTTATTTAGATTTAATATTAATGGAATGAATCTAGAAAATGGCGATTTTTCCTGTCAAATAAATTTCCACGCTCTCAATGACACCGTTTTTTTTTTCCCCTGAGATGCATGTTTCAAGTTTAATTTATGCTGGTAACTATGAATTCAATTCAAATAGAAATGATTATTAAATCTTACCTATGAATTGACCATATCTGTCAAAACGAACGCGGCCTTTTTCAAATACATAAATTGCTACGCAACCTCAAATGCATGTATCCCCGTTAATACCAATATCATAATTGTAATCGGACCCTATCCCTTACATTTTAACTCGAAAACAATCTCATTCAAACTCACATATACTCCCAGGAGCTTGTCAGAAGTGTCTCAACTGGAACTCTTTGACTGGTCAATGAATCAAGGAAATTCCGTTAACTTTAACTCGACAATAATACAACACAATTTCAACGGAACCCGTGGCGTAGTGGTTAGAGCGCTCGCCTGCAAATCAGAGGGTCCAGGGATCGAATCCTGCTGGAGCACCTTATTTTTTTTTTTTTTAATTTAATTTTTTTTTTTTTGCGTTTTTCTTCGTTTTTTCAACCCGAATGACACGGAAACACTTAAAAAGCTGGAAAGACCTCTTATTGTTCTGTGAACAATAAGTCTCCTAGTTCTTTTTTTGTTATTTTTCCGCCGCATATTTTTTTATTGAAGATATATCGAAAAGATTTATAGTTCATAGGAATGTACTCCGTAAAAGATGTTTGCAGTTGACCCTGCGTAAATGAACCTTGACCGCTTTCGAAGTTATTGCCCCTTTTGCAAGAAATGCTTGTTATTGCTACTCCTCAGAAACTGTAAACCGCAGAGGTATGAAACCTTTACGAATGTCTTTGACTTATTAAGGGGACTCTTCAGTCTATTCATTGAAAAAGCATTCGATGACCCCCTCAATGAGTTATTGCCCCTGAAACTTTTTGAATTTTACAAATAATTAAAAATTTTCAAAACAAGGAGTCGTAGAGACATGGGACCAACTGCATAAGATTGATTGACCTTTGACCTTAAAATTCATGTAAAGGTCAAAGGTCAAGGTCATTCCAAAAATGAGAAAATTAGCTCTTTTTGTATCTCTTTTGTCTTTCAACATAATTATATCTAATATCTATGCATCATTAATATGTACTCTTAAAACTGTTTCAAAGATTTCATTATTGTCCCCTTAGTTTAAACCTTTTAAAAGTTATTGTCCCTTGTGCGAAAAACCTTGTTATCGCTATTCCTCCGAAACTGTCGACTGTAGAGACACCAAACCTTCACTAATGTCTTAAGGGTCTTAGGCCTAACTTCACTGTATAAGTGCAAAAGTATCTGATGAACCCTTATATGAGTTATTGCCCTTTAACTTTTTTATACTTACTATTAAACTTTATATCTTGAAAACTATCAATGGTAGAAGCATGGGTTTAATTGCAATGTGACCCTTGACCTTTGACCTTAAAAAAAATTTCAAGGTCAAAGGTCAAGGTCATTTCAAAAAGAATTTGTTTGTAATTTTCACTTTTTTTCAAGCCATTTCCCTTAAAATCTAATTTAGAGAGTAAAATATAAAACTATAAAAAAAATTTAAAAAGGTTGAAAGACCTCTTATTGTTCTGTGAACAATAAGTCTCCTAGTTTATTTATCAATTTTTTTTAAATATTTTTACATCTGATAGAATAGAATAATTTCAATCCAAGGAAAAGATCTGAGGCATTCCGAATACATCATTCATTACATGTGTTCACCGTTCGTCCACCGTTCACTTTGAGCTCGCGTTTGCGCTCCGTTCGCGTTCTGTGCTCACCATTCACTCATAGTTCACCAAGATGCGTTCACCGTTCACACATCGTTCACTGACCGTTCGTTCATCGTTCAGGTGGGAAAACAGAACGTTTCACGGACTGTAATTATGAAATCAATTGAATAGATCACTTTTCCCCCACTTTATCACAAAGTAGAAACAAAACGTATAAAACAATGCATTAATTTTATTTTTCAGGCACAGGTATTTTACTAATGTTTGGTATACTCTAGGGGTAAGGGGTAATCATTTGAGAGAATTAACGTGAATGTGCACAATGAAATGATATGGACAGTTATGCTTCAGGATAACAAGTATTCTGTTTGATTGATTAATGTCAAACTGAATCATTGTCAATTGCACACATCAAAACAGTGTTCCTAATATATATGAGCAACACTTTCAATTAAAGGAAGTCGAGTCTAATTTTTTCTGCTCAAAGGATGTTGATAATTTTTTTTACAATTAATTTTCACTGCATGTTTATTGTTTTAAGATTAAAAAATCGAATGTGTACCATCCTGATTTCTTAGGATATATATCAAAAGATATGAATTTAACAAATTGATCCTATGGGAATTTTTTAAAAAAGTCCAAAGTATCACATTCCCCCCATATTTTTGGAATTTCTGCCTTAAGATTTTTTTTCATTCCAGTAAATGAAGTTATGGTAAAAAGTGAAAAAATTGTGAAAGTTTATCATCTAGGTTAGACTAGGAATGATATACTAACTTTTTCAAACCCCAGTACCTCTAAAATTGCCATATTACGGTATAAATACATATCAGTGAAAGTACATAATCGAAACATATGATTTAATATGTTTATTCTGATATTCTGTCATCTGTTTTAAGCATAATATTCATGGACGTCTTGAACATACAAGCAAACCATGTGTCATTCTTTAGCACCATACATAGTTTACAAAATCGGAAAATTGTGGTGTCGTTAGAGTCATTTCAGCGTTTTTCCTAATTATTGAAGTGAAGTCACATTTTCATACCTGTAGGGGTTATAGATAATGTAATTTTTTGTATTAAAACCAAAACATATAGTAATGGTGTACTATTTCACAAATGACTGCATGAATTTAAAAAGCTGCGCATAGTCATGCACAGTCAAATTAGACTGGGTATAGTCAATATCTTTCATTAATATTATCATTTTCATTTTAAGGAGTAAAGAGCGCTACATACAGGTGCCTTATCAAAATAGCTGGAAAGAAATATGGAAATGTTACTTTCCAATAAGATTTCCAACTAAATCCGGACTCCCAGTATCATTCCGGGTATATATATAAAGTGCTGGGCTGTGACCTTCGGGCAGAGTGTAGTAATTCTGACCGTCAGCACTCCAACAAACTGCCTGTGAGTCACCATTTCCTTCATAATGATAGGGAACTTCAACGGGTGTCGTAGTCAATGACCCCAAGACGTCACCGCCCTCAATCTTCCAGTAAAAGATGTGTTTTTTTGATTTGATAAGGAGTTCGCTACCGTCCATGGAAATATCACCAGAGACTGGGTCGTGGTGATCGGTATTAATGGGAAGAAACTGTGATGAATCAATATTGACTGGGGTAGAGCTTCCCCACGCACTCTTCGGGAGGTGGGAGACCATTCCACGCCCACTGCATACGTAACCTATAAGGTAGACCTCGCCTTTGGAATCGACCATCAACGTCTCTGATTGCTCCTCTGACCATCTTAAGTAAAAAAAAAAAATAATTATCATTATTTGAATTCCATTTGAAGATTTACGTTTATAAATTTAATAAACTACTAAGTAATTAAAACTAGATGTTGTCATGAGACAGTTATACCCGCACTAAGGCGTTTGTCTTTAAATACACACTCGCACATATTGGGCTTTCCAAGGAAAAGTCAAAATAATTATATTATTTACACAGTGCATGGATTCGTATGTATTTTATATGCTTCATAGGAAATTGAAAAAGGGGGGAGGGTAAACGAACAAAAAAAGGAAACCCCCAATTTTCAATACATAGGAAACGTCTATCTTTGCAAAAAAGGGGGATAAGCCCCCCCCCCCCCTAGGGTCAGACTCCTATGTGTAAATTAGATTTAAAAATAAATGTTTTTCACATAATTTGTACCTTTTTAAATTTAATAATGCCCCAACCCCATCCCCTCCCAAATAAACCCACACACACACACACCCTCACTTACGTTTTTTTTTTAAATAGGATACACATGTAGATGGAAAAGGTACGCTAAAATATAGTTTGTTATGAATTAATTTAAAATTTGTTCTTGAACTATACATGTTTACATGTAAACACCTTTTGGAAAATTTCTACATTACATTGCATCACCCATTATCATATTTCAAGATTAAGCACCACTCGGCACACCTCGGCCGATTCGTACTTCATCTGATTTAGGCGACGGAATCAACCAAGGTTTGCCGAATTTTGCAGCATGCACGTGCTGCATTGTGATGTGTATTGAAAATCATTTTGTGTTATAATTGGATTATATTTCATGAAGATGACAAGACCTATGACAGTCGGTAAGTACAAATTTAAGTATACGTAGATTGGGGTAAAATAAGCCGAAATGCAAAGGATTCGGTTAAAGTTCAAAGATCATCTCATGGCACAGAAGCCAAATTTCACATTGTGAAGTTATCTCCCGTTGTCGATGTGACATTGAGTAACTCGTGCAGATATATTTTTTTCTTTAGGAGGGGGAGGGGGTTCACACCTCAGTCAAAAAATGCCAGCCCAGAATTTTCTCACAGGCAAAGAAATAGAAAAACCTAAAAACAAAAAAAACCAATTATATTGGGGCGTGGGTCAATGTTTTCAAAGTGGGATGATGTCCAAAGTCATTTTTTATTTGCTTCAGTATATACTGTAAGCTTAATTAAATAACAAAGTCAACTCCGGGGAGGGAGGGGGGCAATCTCCCTAGCCATTCCTATCCCTGAAATTGTAATTGATGTTGTAACTCCAAATATAATTTTTTTTTCCATTTGACTTTTGGCCTATATTTTGTTTCTTGTGTTTATGAATGTCTGTCTGTTTGTCTGCAGAAATTTTATCAGTAATTTGGCTTAAATTTTTATCAGTAGGTGCTAGGGCTTTCATGCTTAACTTGTGTATTCATTGTGAACTTTCAACAGGTATAAATATGTCTGACCTTGGCCCTAGAGTTTGACCCACTTAAAAAAAACTATAACCTTGGCAATTAACTATTTTTTTCACATGTGTATTCTTTGTGACAAGGCTTTCTTTCGATACCAACAAGTTTAACCCTTTGAACTTGACCTTTGTGTTTGACATACATTTGAGAAACTTCAACCTCCGCCATAAGCTGCCATACATTGGCATCAGTGTTTAACAAACACATCTTGTCTTCATTATTTTTAGTGGTGGTATTTCCATATGAGGGAAAAATTCTCGAGAGAGATTTTTTTCACAACAAACAAACAAATTACTAAACATAACATTAAACATGAACATGTTGGTTGCAGATTTCTCTTGTTCTCCCTTGAAACAGAAATGATTACATAAATTAATATTTAATTATTATAAGATTTGAAAAGGTGAAAGGTTGTGCATCTTAAATTGACTATTTATGTGGTTGAATTAGCTATAAACGTTTACTAGCTTTATTTTTCTACTCAAAACACCTTGATTGACTTTTTTCAATCATCCTATTTTCTAAAATGTTCAGTTTTTTTCAACAATGGATACATATGTCATACATTTTCAGCTTCTCAAAAAATTGCATGAAAAAAAAAAGCTTTTCAAATACTGTAATCATGGTAACGGTTAACATGTGAATTCTACATTTTAAGCTCATTTGAGCTTTTCTGGTTTCCTTATCACATTACCTCTGTCGTCCATTTGTTTGACTAGAAACTTTAACATTTTTAATTTCTCTACAGCCACTGGGCCAATTTTAACCAATTACCATAGAAATCATTATACGTACATCTGTATGTCAGTATGTCAATTTAACCTTGGCCATCAAGGTCATATCTATAGAATGAGAAGAGTAAAGGCATTTGTATTAAACATATGTTTTAGTATTTACCTATGACAATAGCATGATTTTTTACCCATGACCTTGAAGTTTGACGTACTTGCAAACAAATTATATTGTTTTAAATTCATCATTCTGAAAGAATTCATATTATACATGCATATATATTATTACCTATGATAAGTAAAGACCTTTCTAAATAAATCATGACTCTGTGACCTTGACCTTGAAGCTTAACCAACTTTTCAAAAATGTTGCATTTGCTTATAACTTTTAATTGAGAAGAGGTATGACTTTCACATTTGACATGTACATTACTCGTAAGAATTGAATATGTTTCCGCGCATGCTATGATTTTTAACCTGTGATGTTGATGTTTTACCTAATTTTCAAAATATTTAACTCTTTTAAAAGATTATTAGCTGCTGAGGGAAGACGGGGGTTTTTGCATAAAAAACATTATTTTCGACTCCCATTTGCCCCCCCCCCCCCNNNCCCCCCCCCCCCCGATCAAAATCAAAATTCCAAAACCTAACTGCACATCTACATGACATCACCAACAAACTCTCAAAAGATGATTAGGCTACTGAGTAAATTGTAGGAGGAGTTCAGGAAAGACGGGGCTTTTTGCATAAAATAAACATCATTTTTGACCCACATTTGACCCCCCGGGGCAAAATCAAAATTCCAAAACACATCTACATGACATCACCAACCATCTCCTAAAAGATGATGTCTGCTGAGTAAAATATCGGAGGAGTTCAGGGAAGACGGGACATTTTGCATAAAAACATCATTTTTCGACCCCCATTTTAACCCCCCGGGGCAAAATCAAATTCCAAAACCTTACTGCATATCTACATGACATCACAAACCATCCCCTAAAAGATGATTGGGCTACTGAGTAAATGTAGGAGGAGTTCAAGGAAGACGGGACTTTTTGCATAAAAACATCATTTTTCGACCCCTATTTAACCCCCCAGGGCAAAATTAAAATTCCAAAGCCTTACTGCACATCTACATGATACCACCAATCATATCCCAAAAGATGATTAGGCTGCTGAGTAAAATATAGGAGGGGTTCAGGGAAGAAAAGTGTGACAGACAGACGGACGGACAGCTAGACGGACGAAAGGACGGACATGAGTAACAACAACATACCCGAACTTTCTTCAGAAAGTAGGTATAAACACGTAAACTTAAATAAATAAACCATATATATGTAATACCATTGTATGCTTAACTCTCTATTATCTCTTGCTATATCATTTACATTTAAGATGTAATGTCTGTGATTTATACTAAATATTATCAGTATTGCATCTTACTTCAAAGAAGAGTTTCTTATGACTCTTTTTGAATCTTTTTAGCTTTAATTTACAGCTGTACTGTCAAAATAAAATCATTTTTTGTTGAAAATGACTAATTCTCCTTTTAATTGCGTCATTTCTGAATGAAATAAGGTTGAAAGATAACTTGAACTGAATATACGTCCTTTTCTGGAATAACGTTATAAAAGAAATAAGTAAAATATACAAACAGATGTCAAATTTTATTCTCACGTGTATTGAGCAGTAGAATCGAGGGGTAGTACTTGATCTATGCTCCTGATTATGAAATCGGGCTCAAGCACTCTGTATATTGTGTTGGCTGATGATTTGGAATGATAATTCTGGCCAGAGTCAGCAATGTAAATACAGGTAGAGTTTTCACACGGACCAACAGCAATATCCTCCCAATCATGGTTCTTGGCATTTGCAATCCTAAATGTCGCGATCAGAGACCCAGATGTTTCGTTTATTGCGTAGATATAGGGACCCCCGCCTCCATCATTGTGGGTGTATAGGACATTCTTGAATTTTCGACTTGCTGCTAGTCCGGATGCATCGTCAAGGTCTTCGAAGATGACATGACCCACAAGTTGACCAGCAGCAAAATCTAGGAGTAAAAAAATTCTATTTTAATAATTTCTTACAAAGTATTTTACACCGTTCTAACAAAATACTTTTCCAACAAATGCTAATTTCTTTTTTTTTATTCTAAGAATTGTTTTGTGGTTAACGTTTAATCGTTGAGACTGGAAATCTGTCCTAGTTTCTTAAAAGATATTGTCTAGCACAAATCCTAAAAAGAAAGTCTGGATCTATGCATCCAAACATAATTTTTTTTAAAATTAATCTAACTAACCTTTTGCTTTTTAAAAATGTTAATTTAGGCTTAATTGTTCAAATATTGAAGATGTTTTTTACGTTTCTAGTTTAATTAAAAAAGAACAGAATATAGTTTTAACACAGTAGAAATTTTCTCTTTATAGCATATATTTTAGGTTAGGACCTTAATTGCAAATCCCTTTTAGAGATTTTTAATGCTGAGAGAAAAAAAGAAACATTCAACTGCATATCAAAATATGTAAAAAGTACATAATTCCAAAGATTGTGAAAATAAAAACTTTAATTTAATCTGTTATTTACCCTCTGAAGTGTCTATTGCCTGACGTTTTAGTGCAAGTGACGCCGTAATGCTCAGTAGCAGACAAAGATACACACCGTCCATGTTTGTGTCGGTAGAACCGTGCACAGATAACGGGGACCTTGATCATTGTCAGAAATTAGAATTACTCATATAATGGTCACGATAGAACATATTGATATACAGTTATCAATCTAGTCAAGCAAAAATGATGATTTTTTGAAACAACATTAATGTTTGTTATAATTTATCAACCTTGGTATCTTTAAAATAATATGTGTTTTCCCTTTCCCGATTCAGAGTAAAAAGAATTTTTAAACAAGAATATATTGATCTGAAATTATCAAGCTAGTCAGGCAAGAGCGGTATTTTATTGTGAAACATTATTAACATTTGTTTTATTTTATTACCCATGGAATCTGTTTTGTTTTGGAACACCATGAATATTTGGTATTTTTTTTTATAAACCATGGCATCTTTAAAATAATGTTTGTTTAATTTTTCTCAAATCAGAGAAAAATGAAATTTAAAGCAAGTGGCCCAGGAGCCTTTTCTCTCGCTGAGCACTGGTTTGGTGAAAAACAAAATTTGATCAAACATTTTGGACTCATCCTACCCCTAGGGTTCATGCTTTGAACAATCTTAAATTGTTCACCACCTGAGGATGCTTATAAATAAAAAAGAACAATCATAACTTTGTTGTTCTTTAGAAGAACATTTAAGCTCACCTGAGTCAAATGCCAAAGTGAACTTTTCTGATCACATTTTGTCCGTCGTCAGTCCGTCCGTCTGTCTGCCTATTGGTCTGTCCTTCACATTTTCGAATTCTTCTCAAGAACAACTGGACTAATGTTAACCAAACTTGATACATAGCATTCTTGGATAGAGGGAAATTTAAATTGTTAAAATGAAGGGCCTTGACCTTTCAAAAGGGGAGATAATCAAGGAAAGACAAAAATAGGGTGGGGCATTAAAAATTTTTCTTTTCAAGAACCAATGGGCTAGAAAACCCTAGACTTAGATGGAAGCATGCAAGGGTAGTGCAGAGTGTAATTTGTTCAAATCATGACCCCGGGGGTTGGGCGGGGTCACAATGGGGAATCAAATTTTTACATCGAAATACTGGTATATAGGAAAAATTTTCTCAAGAACCAGAAACGCTGTAACTAAAGTGGAAGCATTCTTGGGTATTGTAATTTCTAAATTGTGCAACTCATGACCCCCGCTTTTCTTCTTCTAGAGAACATCTGGGCAAGAAATAGCTGTAACTAAGGTGGAAGCATTCTCGGGTGGTGTAAATTCTAAATTGTTCAAATCATAACCCCCATCAGTTGGGTGGGGCAACAATTAGGTATATAAGATTTACATAGAAATACACTGTATATAGGGAAAAAACTTTAAAAATCTTCTATAGAACTACTGGGCCACATAAGCTCAAACTAAGGTGGAAGCATCCTTAGGTAGTGTAGATTCTAAATTGTTCAAATCATGACGTCGGGGCGTTGGGCAGTGCCATAAAAGGGAATCAAATTTTCTAAATATAAAGGAAATTATTTTTTAAAAATCTTTTTCTCAAGAACTATGAGCCAGAAACGTTGAAGCTTAGGTGGACGCCTCTTGGGGTAGTGTAGATTCTAAATTGTTCAAATCAAACCCTGGGGGTTGGACAGGCCCACAATAGAAAATCCAATTTTTACATAGACATATATAGGGACAAAACTTTAAAAATTTTCTTCTCAAGAACTACTTGGCCAGAATATGAAACTTATGCAGAAGCACCATGGGGTAGTGTAGAATTTAAACTGTCCAAATTATAACCTGCAGGATACAAGAGTGAAATCTGGTTATAAATAGCATGGCCAAGACTTTTCAGTATTAATGCCAGTATTTTTCGAAACTTCTTAATTATCTCCTTCTGGAAGAGGGCATAGCATTTCATTTGAAAACCCTTGAATCCCCTTTACCTAAAGGTACCTTGTTGCAAGTTAGTTAAAATTACATGTAACCCACTTTTTCTTGAGAAGAAGATGAAAACGTGAGAAGTTTACGACAACACCTACGACAGAAAAGCTCACCTTGAACTGCGGCCCAGGTGAGCTAAAATATAGGTTCGTAGGTACACTGTATATATGAATCTTTCATTCTTACAAACATCGTTTAATGCTATGGGGATAATAGAAGACAAAATATATTATCGTTTTCTGAAGATCAACAAAGTTTTGATTAGGACCATTCCAAGCCAGTCAATCGTAATAGGTAAATCATCATTTTTCATCATCTATCAAGGACCAAACTTATAAAATTACCTTGTTATTAATGGTCAGGTGAATAAATGTTCACACAAATATTTTCCCTAGTTAAGTCACATTACGGCTGTCAAGATGGTTGAGAAAATGTATCTTTTAGTGGATTAGTTTAGAGGGGTGTTTATATTAGTTGGGTTTATTTGGAATTTGGACATAACTTCACTAAAATTTTAATTTCTAAAGTATTCAGTACTTTTTAGTCTTCCTCTGTAAAGAGCTGAAACTAAAATAAATTACGACTATATTCGTGGCATATTTACACATTTACACCCGCCAAGAAAACCAACTATTTACTATTATCGAAATAAATCCACAATAATGCAATTTTGGGTGTGAATTTTTTTTCTTTTGAAATATTCATAAAAGTTCATTTAAGAAATGTTACGTAAAAGTATTCTAGTATACTTTTTTATGCTGTGTAGAAAAGGTCAAAAGTCAAAACAAAGGTCAAATTAAAGAGTCTGTTCCTGGAACTGTAAAAATGCCAAACTACCTTTCCTCATTTAGAACATATTGAAATGGTAAAACTATTAGAACATATACAGAAAGTAAAAATCTTTAATTCTGCGGATCATTAGCTTCCAAGTTTGAATTACGCAGTTTTCGACATCTAGATCTGTACCATGACAAAATGACAATGATCGAACGAGTACAATTACAATCGAAATAGTTAAAAATTCACTTCTTATAAAATTTGTGCTATTATATGACACCAATACAGATGTCTTTTAAAAAGCAAATAGTCAAATCAACCTATACTCAACAAAAAGAGAAACGCATAATGATTTACACATCAAAGAACTTATGAAAAAATTATAACGAGCAACTATTTTTTTATATAATTGGATACCTCCATCCTATTGAAAGGACAATATGGGGCTTTAAAGCCAAGTGTTAAATTATTTCCCTTGATTAATAATGTTAATGAAAATAATGATTTACATGATTTCTTGTACATTGGCCGTCTATTGTCAATGATATTTTGGATTTAAAGAAACATTAAACACTCCTATTAAACCCATATTTAAGATTTGATTGCAATGGCACGCTTTAACAAAGATGAACGCAACTGTGCTAACGTTGATGACCAGGACTACGCAACAGGAAGTAGCAATTGTATTTAATGTACATCAATCGGCTTTGCATCGTTTAAACGTACGTCTTTATCAGCAAAGAACACAGATGACAGACCAAGAACTGGCCGTCTTCGGGTTTCCACACCCAGACAGGACCGTCAGATACCCCTTCAGAAATCGATTCAGAACTGCAGCACAAGCTGCTGCTGCTACAATCACTGGTTGACGAAACAGCATAAAGTGCACAAATTCTTCGCAAGAGACTGAGAACAGCTGGTATTCGTCAACGACATCTGTACATTGGAAACCCACTAGCGCTGAGACGTCGCAAAGGATATATCAATTGCCATGCCCCTTTATTTTGTGGCGATGAAAATGACAACTACTAAACTTTTCAATTCGCATCATAGGACATGTTTGATTTTTATCACAACACACTCTAAAATCACTTAAAAGGATAATGTTTTAACTGAAAACTTATATTATCATGTTTAATCTGAATATGTTTTAGTTGAGTACGTATTTTCATTATATTCTATGTAATATTTCATATACATGCAAAAGTTTACAAACTTCAAGACGATAATCTGTACATGTTAAGTAGATTATTGGTAACACTGTTCTTAAGCTGATTTGTTTTTAACCTTTAATATTATTATTATTATTATTTTTATTCATTCTTTTATCGAACCTCGGAGATGATTTGACCGATTACATGTGTTTATTTCTTACGATTACAGCTTACGTCAATGGAAATGAAAAAAAGCTTAAGCATCTTAGATATTTTAAGTTTTTTAAAAGTTCCATTGGTAACTGCAGATACAACTCATTGAAGTATCAGGAGACCTGATGAATCTCATCTCAATTATGTAGGGAATTATGAAATAAATAACATCATAAGTCTTATGATTTAGACATCATTATAAAGCCAACTGGAAAGATCCTGTTTAACACTTTCTCAAAAAGTAAGTTTAACTAATTACATATGTATTTATTTAATTTTTCAGCCTCAGCCGTTTCTGAGAAGACTAATCTAATTTGTTGTATTTGAAAATTTATTTACTCTTAGAAACATCATCCAAACGAACGTGAATGTACACAATGAAATAATTTTTACAATCGTATATACAAGTTTATACAAGAAATATTATGCTTGAGGATAAAAAAGTTTTCTTTGAGCAAAATTAATATGCAATATTATACGAATCAATTTTAAACAATGTTCTCAATATAAGCAACATTTTCATTTCAACATTATTTATTAGGGATCAGTTCATTTAAAGCAGTAGCTCTACTCAAATTTCTTAATTAAATTGATGGAAAACTTAAACAAAATTACTGTCACTTCCCTATAAGATTTCCAACTATACCCGGACTCTCAGTATTAATCCGAGAATATACATAGAGTTTCGGATCGTGACCTTCAGGCAGTGTGTAGTATTTCTGACCGTCAACACTCCAACAAACGGCTTCAGTAAGTCCATCAATATGGAATGGAACTTCAACCGGTGTTTTTGTAAGTGACCTCATTACGTCACCACCTTCAATCTCGAAGAGATATATATGAGATTTCTCTTGAATTAGGAGTTCGCTACCGTCTTGCCTGATGTCGCCTGAGAGTGGATCGTGGTGGTGGGAATGAACTTGAAGAAACTGGGTGGACTCGATATCAACTGGATCGGGGTTTCCCCAGGAGCTGCTGGGAAGGTGGGAGACCATTCCATGGCCATTGTGGCCTACACTTATGAGGTACACCTCTCCTTGAGGATCCACCATTAGAGTCTGGGATTCCTCTTCTGACCATCTACAGCAAAGAAATTTCTTGTAATCAATTGTGGTACGAGGATTCATTTCTTAATTTACCAATATTAATGTACTATAAAGAAGGACATGGAATTAATTATAAATCATCTTTGTAGCTATGCAATGATTTGCTTAAACTCTTTTATTCCTTTTGTAGTATCATTTTCTTTTAGGGCGAAAAAAATGTCTTCAAAATGACAATGCTTGCTACTTAAGTGTATTGAACTTTACATCTAAATTTTATTTAATGTCTTTCATAAGACATTAATATTTCTATTCTAAGTGAAATCAGTGTAGGGGACAGATCGCTATCTTGCTTTCAATCGAAGCATCTATGGATAAATCCAAGTTTTAATGATTATGTTAAAAGATGATTCTGATTGACCCTTTAACTAGCCTCATAAAAGTAATTAATGTAAATTAACAGACATCAGGCACGTTTTACTCTTACGTATATCGGGCAGTGGAATCAAGAGGTAGAACCATGTTGATATTTATTACATCGGGTTCGAGCACTCTGTAAATTGTTTTGGCTGATTTGGTATGTCTGTATCCAGAGTCGGCAATGTAAATACAGCTAGAATTTCCACAAGGACCAACAGCAATATCCTCCCAATCATGATTCCTGGCATTCGCAATCCTAAACGAAGAGATTAAAGCACCGGATGTTGCGTTTATTGAGAAGATATAAGGATCATCTCCCCCATCGTTATGAGTATATAGGACATTTTGGAATGTTCGGCTGGGTGCTAGTCCGGATGCTTCGGTTAGGTCATGAGATTCAACATGGGCCACAAGTTTTCCATCATCAAATAATGGAGCTGAAAATGATATACTTTTTATTTATCTGACACTTATCGTTGATCGGGAAAACACTTACCTTTTTGTAATGTACTATACAAATGCAATGACTTAAACAAATACTGAACATTCACGAGAGGCGAAATACATGTGAAAGTCGATTGTCTAAATTTCATTTAGTTTCATTCTTTGGCATCTTTTTGCATAGACTTATCAATATTATTTTCAGGAGAAAAAAGCTTATCTGAATGTTTTCTTTTCATAAAGAGTCTTACAATTGTATAGACTACAAGTGTGACTTAAATTCTACCTTAAGGTGGAAAACAGATCCCACAGAGCACATTTGATTTATTGCTTTCAAACATATGTTTTTAAGAGACACAGATATATTCTTTCAAAACCGATTACATGTAACTAATATTGCACTGAGGTTTTATCGTAGGGGAAAAAGTTTTAAAAATCTCGTAACAAGTCATAATATATAATATGAAATCACATGTTAAATGTGGAGAGTCCTTGGAGAGTCGCTGAAAATATTTATGATAAATGGAGCAGAAGCTATTCAGTACGGATCGGAGAAATGAGAAGGGTAAAAGTGAACTTTCTTGATTCTTACAGTTTGCTGTGTCAAAGTGTGTCATCTTCTAACAGAATATTCTGTCAATTGAAAAGGTAAAAAGGATATGTTTTATAAATTGCAGTTAATTATTTTGAACATTCTTTTCACCAAATGCATGTATACAACCGTTTTGGGGTTTTGAGTAAAAGCTATAGTAGTGGTATATCATATATCGTATATACATTGTATTATAGTGAGAATCCGCTATATTTTCAGTCGTATTTACCCTTGATATCATCGATATTAAAAAAAGACTTAAGTTCACATTTTCTCAAACATATGCAGAAATGATTGCTTGTATAATGTCCAATCTGCATTGAAGGAGGTTTGTCGAATTTACAATAGAAAAAAAACGATCTTTTTCTGAATCGTTACGGGTATGGAGGCTCGTTGTTACAAGTGCGAAAAAGGTCATTTCATGTAAACTTTATTTTTGTCAGAAACGATACGTCTCGTCTAAATCCAATTTAGTTTTTCTTGAATAATACCACAGTCGATGGCTGCTATATGTTAAAAATGTATCTTTAGTTTTACAAAGTGTGTTCCCATTATTAAATGCCTAGGTAGAAAATTAAATAAAATTCATAATATGTTAGGGTGCCAATTTGTGTCCATTTTTTCACCAATCATGACTTGTGCTTTTAACTAACAAGCTTGTTAAATTAATCGCTCAAATCAGTTTGCTATACCTTTAAAAATTTGTTCCTATACAAATCTATACGAAAAAAAGTATAACATTTTTATTGTTATGCTGAGCAGGCATAAAAAAAATCGATGTTGGACCGCTGAGTGAGATGTTGGACCGCTCGGAGAGTTGTTGGACCGCTTACGTCACAGAATGGGCGGAGCTTAATCTCATTTTCATTCGTTGGTGTAAAACAGTGACAGACCTGATGTTACATTACGGAATATGGTACAAAATACATGTGTGTCAAAAAAAAAGAAAATGAAATGAAAGGTATAACAAAACATTTATTGACTGAGTTCTCGGGCAAAATGGGTTTTGTCGACCCTCGAACCAAACTATCTGCCTTCGGCCTAACGGCCTCAGGCAGACAGTTTGGTTCTTGGGTCCGACAAAACGCATGTTGCCCTCGAACTCAGTCAATAAATGTATAGTGTTATATCTGAAAACGTAATAAGCACGAACAAAATTAAAATTCATAAATTAAAATATATGTATTGTCACAGTAGACGTAGTCTCTGCATATTCTTTCTAATTCACAGAGGATTGGTTATCATTAGTCTTATATGACTTCGTAAACAAATGGTAATCAAAATATGAATTCGAAAATACAAGTGTATATAAGTGTAATATATAAATTACAGGTGTATCGCAGCACTGTTAAGGCTTACTGTGAGAAATCAATGGAAAATACAAGTGCATAAACGATATCTTTTTTAAAAAACTGAATTTTTTAAAGCTGTTTTATTACCACAAAACTTATGGAAATAGCTTAGTATAACCTACTCTGTACTGTCCATGGACAGTCATGTGATAAATGCTTAGTACGTGTACTGAAAGTAGGTCATTAACAAATTTCAATATCGCAAGGACATACCTTGGTTGAAATTAAGAATATAAGCTACTGTGGAATCATTTTTATTCATGGGGATTAATGTTCGTGGCTATGCAAAAATGTGTTGGTTCGTGAGGCATTATTTCGCGGGTAACTGATATATACAGAAGATTCAATAAATAAACATGTTCATAAATTAAATGTTCGTGGGGATATAAATTCGAGGATAAGGGTGACCCCTACGAACACTGATGATTCCACAGTATTTATTGTTTCTGTATAATTTGTACTTTCTGGAAAGTACCGCTGCTTTATATAGAATTCGCGTTTACATGTAATAGTTTAAATTTCAAGTAAATATGCCCATGTCGAAATATATTTTACGTTCACCAAATATTTTGTATACTTATAAAGTCACGATCTTGATTGAAAGAAAGCAGCAGCACTTACCAAGTTAAGGATGATATCCTTTATTCATATTTAGAAAATGGAAACGATTTACTTAGTGTATGCCCTTGCGAAAGAAAGATTTAATGGGACATTTCGAAGTAAAATATGCCGTACCTGTACATAAAAACACGACAAAATTATCAAATACATTCTATCGATAGTTAATGAATAATAGCGCTAAACAAAGGATATACATTGGTATTAATAGTCTATTTAAAACCTGTAAATGATATTTTGTTTTATAATAAACACATTTTTCATTGTTAAAAAATCTTTTCACGGCACATGAAATATGTCATTTTTACCAAAATGACGACATTTTGACAACTTCATCGAGATTAATGATCTGATTATAGATAATCGGCTAAATGGGATTTAGCTTGCAAATTTTTTAAAGCATTAATAAGTGTAATTGTTGTTCATTATCCTATAATTACAGTTTTAAGCTGCAAATTATTCATTTTTTGGTATTAAAAATAAGTCATAGTTTTTGTATGACGTCACAGTAAACTTTTATATAAACGAGGCCCTGCTCCCTTTTTCAGCCTTTACAATGCTGCGATTCAACTTAATTTTTGCAATAATTGAAATGATAAGTAAAATTACAATATATGTTTATGCCACATTTGACATGCTACACATTCTGAATATAGAGATGTATTTATAATTGAGCTGTTCCGAGCAAACAAAAAAAACCATCAGTCAGCTGACAGAACTATACGTCATATTAGAAAAATGCTGATTTATTATAAAATGACGTCATGATACGAGACAACAGGATATCAATCATTACGTCAGTCTTTTAAATGTGAATCGATAAAGAGGCAAGATATGCAATTATATTTACAGGATATGCACAATTAGCAAGATAATGCTTCGCTATATTATGAAATAGTATACCTTCTAAACTGTCTTTTGCCAAGAAAACTGTAATGCTCAGCAACAGGCAAAGGTCCATACCGGCCATTCCTGTGTCAATAGAACTGATAACAGAGGCCTCGACCTATGTCAAAGATTGAATTATATAATGGACACGATAGGAATCCCTTGCACTTATCAAACCACTAATTTAAGAGAGGTGTTCTGCTATTAAACATCAATAATATTTTTTGTTGTGTTTTCAAGGATAAAATTAATTTTTATCTTTATTCAGGCATATAAATGCTCACCAAAAAACTCGTGCAAGTGGCATAAAATATGCCATCATAGGTCAACAAATGCAACTTACTTTTGGTGTATTTTTTCTTTCTTATTTGAATTGTTAATAAAAGATAAAAAGAAATGTTAGAACGCATATCCATGTAAGCCTTGCACGTTTACGCTGTGTAGAAACGATCAAGAGGTTATAATGTACAACGACAAGTTAAAAAACTTTGGTGGAGGTTGTTATATCAAACGGTTTTTTTTTAAATCTCCAGCATCTGAAACCTATGGAACCATATTTCTTCCCCCTATGCAAGATAATTATGTTGACATGCAAGTTACAAATCTTTTATGAGAATCTGATTTTAATATGGTAAAAAGCACGAACGTAAGCCCGTATCTGACATCGTAGGTGATAGATGCAGCATAATAATGACAATATGTGGTTTACTTATGTTAACATGCGAAATAATTACAAGTATGTAGACTTGTAACTTATTTATGTGAACATGCAAGTAAATTATGTTTTTCAACATAGCAGAACGATCATGGTCTACTTACATGTATATGTATGACTTTACCTAACTTTGTTACTGATAGAAATTAATCACTCCTAGTGTAGTGGTGGACTTTTCACTCTTTCTTAAAGAATCTTTATCTATTGTTAGACGTCACATGAAGACTTCGTTGTTGAGTGCTTCCTTTAGTCTTACACTTTAATTCAATAGAATGGATAATATGATTTTTTTCCTATATGTGCATTTCCTTTCTATAATGTTATCCATAAACTAATCATTTACAATGTGAATATTGTCTGCATAAAATCTAGATTCTGAATATAAGCAACACTCTAAATTGTACATATGTAGCACAGTGGAAAGAGTATCTGCTTTTAAACCTTACTTTGAGGCTTTGAATCTCACAGTAGGAACGCAGTTATGATAACGCTGTCCGAAGGCTTTAAATGCCTAAAAAAAAATGTACATTCTATTTTGAGCTGCATTTTTATTTTAATACGTAATCTTTTTTTGAAATTGCAGTCAACCTGGGATAATAATTTAATCAGGTTCAATTCTAATGTATTTTTGTGATGTCGCATGACTCTGTTGATCACGTGACCTAAATTTATGATATTCCATAATTTTGCACAAAATCGCTTCGGCACAAATGCAAAACAAAAATATTGTGCAAAGTTTGTTACATAGATCAATTCATCTTCATCTCTGGGACATAGAAAGTGCTGGGGCAGGTTTAGTTTTTACTCGTTTCTTTTTACGAGAAATTCAATTTCCCAATG
Source organism: Saccostrea glomerata (assembly GCA_003671525.1). Lineage (NCBI taxonomy): Eukaryota > Metazoa > Mollusca > Bivalvia > Ostreida > Ostreidae > Saccostrea > Saccostrea glomerata. Next base: position 182,434 of record PRKT01000728.1, read on the forward strand.
TAAGAAGGGGTATTTTCTACTCTTCATCGCGATTTATACAGAAATGGATAAACTACATACAATCCGTCAGCAAAACGCAGTTACAGGACATCCTTTTCTAGTAGATTCACTCAGAAATCTTCAATTTGTCCTTCTTTATCACTTGTGCCTGTCCAATATAAACACGATTGATAAATTCTTTCTCGATCTACGGACGTACACAGGGAGCGTTTCACACTTAATTTTCCGCTATTGTTTGAATATGTGCATATTGGACAAACAAAAGGAATAGGGATATTTTAATTTTCAAATGTTCAACATCATAACAGAACAATCGAGCTTAAAAACCAACTCCATCACTTGAATTAAACAACAAGTCCCAAAAATAAATCAACATGCTATGTAAAAATTATGACACCTTCCCCATCATGTTAGCTCAAGTATGCAGTGACTTGACGTCATATTATATTATGACGTCATATCTAGGTAGTTCAGAGAAGCTACTACAATTTGAACAGTTTGATATTTTAAGGGCAGCCTAATCCTAGCTGCGAAGAATTTATCAGTTTTTTTTTCGAATGAGACCGTATAAACAAAGTTCTTTTGTCACAGAAAGTGCTGGATAGAGAAAGATTCGTTACTGCTGAATGGCATGAAAGCAAAGTAAAGGTCGAAAAATTTCGCTCTACATCGTCCATTGATGGCGTCAAATAACCTCGAGAGGGCCGTCAAGTTAAACAAAAAAATAAACAAACAACAAACAATGAAATATGTTTAATTAGCGATTGGTTCATTTTTATAGAGTGAAATCTTATGTCAAAATAAATGAAAGACATGATACAACTAGTCTATTGTCACTTTCCTATAAGATTTCCAATTAAATCTGGACTCTCAGTATTAATCCGGGTATATATGTAGAGTGCCGGATTGTGACCTTCATGCAGTGTGTAGTAGTTTTGACCATCAGCACTCCAACAGACAGCTTCATTTTTTCCTATTTTATGGTATGGAACTTGAATTGGTGGCTTAGTCAGTGATGTCATGACGTCATCACCGTCAATCTCCCAAAGAAACAGTTGGTATCTAGCATTAATGAGAAGTTCGCTTCCATCCAAGGATATATCGCCTGAAACTGGATCATTGTGGTGAGTGGTATGGATTGGAAGAAACTGAGTAGACTCAATGTTGACCGGATGAGGGTTTCCCCATGAGTTATTTGGAAGATGGGAAACCATTCCACTTCCTTTGTATACGGCACTGACAAGGTACACTTCCCCTCGAGGATCAACCATAAGCGTCTCTGATGCTTTTTGGGACCACCTGAAGTAAAAAATCAATTGATAATTCATTACCTTCACATTTAATGGTGTTTCAATTATTATGATTTATAATACGATTGAATAAAATACATAGGTGTAACATTCAAAATGATTCTTGTATATTTTTTGATTAAACAAGTAAAATATATTCTCAGACGACGATAGTTATATGTATAATCAATATGATGAATTTGTTTTCTTTGAAAAAAAAACAAGATTAAAATTTTAATGCTCTGGAATTATACACACAGACACTTAATTTTTTTTCTTTTTTCATACATATAAAACCTATTAGTAAGAAATAATTATTAAATAATAAGTCATTCATTGAAAATGAATTTTGAACTAGATTAAATTCAAAATTAACCGAAGTTGTTTATATTAAATTTCTTTTACGTGTATCTGACGATTGAATCAAGAGGCAAGACTTGATCTTCGTTAATTTCGTCTGGCTCCTTCACCCTGTAAAGTGTGTTCGATGATTTGTGATGTGTAGCGCCAGAATCAGAAATGTAAATACAGCTAGAGTTACCACACGGACCAACAGCAATATCCTCCCAATCACGGTTCCTGGCATTAGCAATCTCTAATGTTGCGATCAGAGCCCCGGATGTTGCGTTTATTGCGTATATATAAGGACCCCCATTTCCATCGTTGTGGGTGTATAGTATATCTTTGAATCTTCGGCTGGCTGCAAGGCCGGATGCATCAGTTAAGTTGTCACAATTAACATGACCCACACGTTTTCCAGCGGCAAAAGACGGAACTAAAAATAAATATTGTGGTATTTATCCTAGATCTTCTTGATAATATTGAAAATAAATTCCACGCTTTTGTTATTTCTTTAAGCATTCAATGGTTTGAACAAAATTTTAATATAATTGAAACCGAATAGAGGTATGAGTATCAGAACAGAGATACATGTACTAGTGAAATGGTTGTACGAGGGTTATGTCTTTGTACTTTTAAATGATATGCTAAAATTAAGGTGTTATAGGTGAAATCTTAATGAACACAAACTTTAATTACAACAAACTAATATGTTATTTAATTCTTTGTACGTTGTCCATGCATGTACATATTAATGCACGAAGATTTTCTTCAGTATTCTGTTTTTTCTGACTTCGTGAATAAAATATGAATTCCTTAAAACTAATGTATATAAATTGTTTGTCTTTCTAACTTCATTCTGCAATCTTTGAAATGATGAATAGATTTACAGTGTGCATCTATGTCACATTTAACAAACTACCTATTCAAATATAACTGAGTCATTCCAAGCAAAATAAACCCTTTAAAAACAATGAATCCAAATTACTTGGATTAAAATAATTAAGTATGATTACATTTCATAAAACCCATTGACACATCTAAAATACCAACAGACAATTTTTTAATGTAAAAAGTAAAAAGGTCGGGAGGTCGACAGACCTGTCAACCAGACATAGTAGCATGTTTATAAACAAATATTCTTTTATGACTTTGAAATACAAATTGATAATAATAACAAACCGTCGACCTGTCAGCCACATATAAAAGCACGATTATCAAGAAATGTACTTTAGTGACTATGAACCTCCCAATAATATTGAAGTAAACCTGCCGACCTGTCAATCTCTCAATATGTGACCTGTCAACCAGAAATAGTAGCATGTTTATGAACAAATATTCTTATATGAAAAATAATGCAGAAAATAACTAATTCATATATATTCAATAATGATTAAATTCAATTCATATGCAAAATATCTTGATTTGTACATTTATTATATGCAATTCATATAATAATTGGTTGACAATATAGAATGCAATTATTGGGTGTTGGTATATTTAACATGTTTAATGCACAAATATACATTAGTATTTAGATTTAATTCATATGCAAAATATATATCTTGCTGTGTACATTTATGATCCATTTAACATACACAACATTTAGATTCAATAAATATGCCAAAAAGGTATTCTTATGAAAAAAAACATTTTCGTCTTATTCTGTACTTGGGCGAAAATTTTCAATGCATGTAACCCGACATACATAGATGTAGCTTTTAATAATTAATTATTCAATCATTTACCTTCTAAATTGTCTATTGCCTGGCGTCTCAGCGCCAGTGTCGCTGTAATGCTCAGAAGCAGTAAGATGAACATAGTATGATACGGTCGATGTTTGTGTCAATAGAAACCTGCACAGATAACAGGAACATTGACCTTTGTTATAGGTTGGTATGACATAATGGACACGACGGAATATATTGCTCTTAATAAACCACCTACGTTCTGCTATGAAACACCAATTACATTTTATTTTTGATTTTGGTAACTAAATCAACGTTGAAATTTATTTGAACACCATTTTCATCTGCATTCAAGCGTAGAAATGTTGACCGAGAAATTCGTGTAAGTGACTCTCGTCAAAATGAGGCTTTTGGGGGGTAGTTGAAAAATCCTCATTAAATGTGTTTCGAAATTCTCTATTCCAGTTGATTGCTCTCTCTCTCTCTCTCTCTCTCTCTCTCTCTCTCTCTCTCTCTCTCTCTCTCTCTCTCTCTCTCTCTGTCTCTCTCTCTCTCTCTCTTAAAATTCGACATCCATCTTTTGAACATTGGGCAAATCTAATCTTGGAAGTGGTTTCATTACGTCCATCACTATGGTATGGAATTTCAACAGGCGCCTTTGTCAGTGACGTCAAAATGTCACTAACGTCAATTTCAAAGAGAAATAAATCAGCTTTTGATTTAATTAAAAGTTCGCTACCGTCCACGGATATATCGCCTGAAACCGGATCGTGATGGTGATGGGTATGGATTGGAAGAAACTGAGTGGATTCAATGTTGACCGGATGAGGGTTCCCCAGGCGTTTTTCGGGAGATTGGAGACCAGTCCACGACCCTTGTATACAGCACTTATGAGGTACACCTCTCCTCGAGGATCAACCATTAGAGTCTGATATCCGACCACCTGAAGCAAGATTTTACTTTTAATTGTGTACTTACAACTTGACATCCTATGATATTCAAATTGGTCCTCACATTTAACTCTTTACAACTTACTGAATTGTTTTACAACATACACTGAATCCTCGCGTTATAGAAATAGTAATTTACCATTTCCCCGCAAGCACTTTACAGCGGGCTACATGTTTCTCTAACTATTAGCGTAAATATTTTTTTGACCTTATATTTTAATTAGAAAATAATTTTTCTAATTTTATGAGATTTAAGCAAGTATAAAATAGCTGAAATTTGGCAATAAATTGAAGATTAAATGAACTTTTTAAAGTGCGTGAAAATGCGTGATTGCGGGGAAACGGTAAATGCGTGATTCTGCGTTAGAAATAGGAAATGGTATATGAGTTAAAATGCGTGACTGCTGGGAAGGGGGTTAAAGAAAGATTCACTGAAGACAAAAAACCCTTTTGTCATTTATAACGAATTCAATTATTTCCATTGATTCCTCTAGACTGGCAAAATCTTTTTTATTAAAAAAAATTCACAAAGAAATGGCAAAAGCAAGTTTTTTTTACGTGTATCGAGCCATAAAATCAACCGTTAGAACTTGATCCATGTTAATGTCCTGTGGTTCCAGCACTCTGTAGATGGTGTTGGCGGAGATTGAGTGTTTTAAGCCAGATTCAGCAATGTAGATACAGCTAGAGTTTCCGCACGGACCCACTGCAATGTCTTCCCAGTCGTTGTTGAAAGCATTAGCAATTTTCAATGTAGAGATGAGCGCACCAGATGTCGCATTTATTGCATATACGTAGGGACCTCCTGTCCCGTAATTCTGGGTGTAGAGGACGCCCTTGAATTTCTAGCTGGCTGCTAGACCGGAGGCATCTGTCACTCAAGGAGCAATCACATGGGCCACAAGTTTCCAGGCGCAAATTGTGAGACTGTATATGGATAATATTATTGAATAAATTTCTTCTATTATTTACTTAAATATTACTGTTGGAGATAACGAACAGAATTCATAATCAAAAGTCCATTTTAAAAAATGTAGAATAGGAACAGAGCAAACATGGACCTCCAAAACAAAAATAAAGATAAATTATATTGCTAAACAACTAGATAATTTACAACAAAATTAATACATTTACGTTTACAAATATACAGCAAAACACGGCGATAACGAAGTCACTGGGATCTATGAAATTACTTCGCTATATCCGTAATGCGTTATAAACGCATAAGAAATTCATTAAATTTATGTAGCTAGGGCTCAAAGATGACTCCGCTTTATCCGAAAATTCGCAATATCTGTGTACTTACTAAACGAGTTTTGCTATATTCCCCTTAAATAAATTAGCAAAATGTTAATTTTTTTCAAGCATTATCTTGAATTAGCATGAATATTTGGTAATTGAAAATTTGGTAATTGAAGTCAGAAATATTGAGGTTCCATTTTCAAAAATTAAAATACATTTTTAATTAATTCCTTAAAACATGTACATGTAAAGATTAATTATTTTTTTTATTAATTATTTACCGTCTGAATCGTCTGTTACCTAACGTTTCAATGCAAATGTTGTCGTAATACTCAATATAAGACAAAGGAACGAACTAGCCATGACGGTATCGATAGAAAGTTGTCGAATTACTCAATATAAGACAAAGGAACGAACTAGCCATGACGGTATTGATAGAATGTTTACGTAATACTCAATTTAAGACAAAGGAACGAACTAGCCATGACGATATTGATAGAATATTGTCGTAATACTCAATATAAGACAAAGGAACAAACTGGCCATGAAGGTATTGATAGAATGTTGTCGTAATACTCAATATATGAAAAAAGATTTTTAATTAATTTTTGTGTGAAATGCTATTAAAATATATAATTCGTGATATTATACAGAAAAAATGAGAAAATATTAACTTCAAATCTGTGTCCAAGTACCTTTAAAGCTTCGCATAAATATTTCGTCGGCGAATGTACATGCACACGACATAATTTTCGGGAATTTGTTTATCAGTATTTAGATCTGGAGCTTAATTTTTAAAATTTCTGCAAATGAAAAATTGATAAATAATTGGTAAAATCATTTTTAAAGATTTGCAAGCATTGAATCAATGGAAACTTGGATAAGTCATTTCATGCTGCGTTTTTTTTTCCAATCGTATTCCACTTTCTGCATATTATGAAATCCAATTCAATCAAATTTTACGGTTAACCTACATGTACACCTTCTGATAGAACAAACAAATCCGTTTTCTTAAGTCTGAGAATTACCTAAATAATCATTTATAATCTAAAATATTAAAATAAGTCTTACATATATTTAGTTCCAGAAAAAGTCAATGAATAATATTGATAATTCTTTGAAATCTTAAATCAGTATTACATGTAAGCCGTACTTCGTTTTGAAAATACCACTGTTGGCACAAATCTATTCTAAAATAATATTGTTTAATGACAGTTTGATGTTGGTTTTAAGACTGATTTTCTTGAGTTACAATACACATTTGATATTACGTAAAATGAACTGAAAATACTAAGAATTTTATTTCGAGAGAAAGGGCACCGGGGGAAGGTGGGTGGGGCGCTTAATTATACTGAATGGCAAACATATATTTTGGTACGGTGAAGGAAGGAATTTTCCATCTCTAATAAAAGATTATTTTAAAAAATTGATGTTTTCTAAAATTTAAAACCACACTATCAATTAAATAAGCTCTAAAAACATTTAATTAACTGAATATTTGCAGTACTGTTCATAATTCTAAGACCTACGTGTAGTTTGAAACAAGTGTAACTGTAGGACTAATTTTTTGTGTATTCATGTCTTGTAAAAGACTTGCATTAATTATTATACATCCATTGGTGATTTGTCGTCTTTAACATTACAACAAATTCTTGCCGTGCGTAAAGCATTTGTACATTGCCTTTTTTAAAATTTAATATTTTAGCATCGTTCTACATACATGTACAGTAGGTACTTAATGTATTATTTTCCAGGGAAATTTCATGAATAAAGTAACAGCTGAGTTATGACAATAAAAATATAAATACCATACATAATTTTTGCAATGAAATAATTATTCTTCAAACACGATATCTAAGTTATTTATTTAAAAAACGTGTAAATCCTTACCATCAAAAAGATAAGTCCTTTCACTTCGGAGTTCCGAATGACAATATAGACTGAACGATAAGTGAACGGTGAACGCAAGGTGAACGCAAAGTAAACGGAACGAAGAGCGAACGGTGAACGTTTTGTGAACGGTGAACGCGAGCGCACGGTGAACGGTGAACGCAATACTGTGAACGAAGAGCGAACGGTGAACGCACTCTGAACAAACGCTGAACGAACTGTGAACGAACTGTGAGCGAACGGGAAAATGGGAAAGTAGAACGTTTCAGCGACTGTAAGACAAAGGACCAAACTAGCCATGACGGTATTGATAGAATGTTGTCGTAATACTCAATATAAGACAAAGGAACAAACTGGCCATGACGGTATTGGTAGAATGTTGTTGTAATATACAATATAAGACAAAGGAACGAACTAGCCATGACGGTATTGATAGAATGTTGTCGTAATACTCAATATAAGACAAAGGAACAAACTGGCCATGACGGTATTGATTAAATGTTGTCGAATTACTCAATATAAGACAAAGGAACAAACTGGCCATGACGGTATTAATAGAATGTTGTCGTAATACTCAATATAAGACAAAGGAACAAACTAGCCATGACGGTATTGATAGAATGTTGTCGTAATACTCAATATAAGACAAAGGAACAAACTAGCCATGACGGTATTGATAGAATGTTGTCGTAATACTCAATATAAGACAAAGGAACAAACTAGCCATGACGGTATTGATAGAATGTTGTCGTAATACTCAATATAAGACAAAGGAACAAACTAGCCATGACGGTATTGATAGAATGTTGTCGTAATACTCAATATAAGACAAAGGAACAAACTAGCCATGACGGTATCGGTAGAATGTTGTTGTAATACTCAATATAAGACAAAGGAACAAACTAGCCATGACGGTATTGATAGAACGTTGTCGTAATACTCAATATAAGACAAAGGAACAAACTAGCCATGACGGTATCGGTAGAATGTTGTTGTAATACTCAATATAAGACAAAGGAACAAACTAGCCATGACGGTATTGATAGAACGTTGTCGTAATACTCAATATAAGACAAAGGAACAAACTAGCCATGACGGTATCGGTAGAATGTTGTTGTAATACTTAATATAAGACAAAGGAACAAACTAGCCATGACGGTATTGATAGAACGTTGTCGTAAAACTCAATATAAGACAAAGGAACAAACTAGCCATGACGGTATCGGTAGAATGTTGTCGTTATCTGTCGTCCATTGAATCCTTGTCAGAGTTTTGATTGATATAACGAAAACGGTCACGACAGAGAAGTTTGCTAAGTATCCATGCGAAATTTAAATTTTCGTTACATAGGTCTGTGAACGATGTTTCATGCTTACTTTTTTATTACTCTGTGCATAGACCACTAATTATAAGAATTTTACTCGTACAGTCATGTTATGTATGAAATTCCATTAGTTCATAACTAACAACGCCAAGATTTTCTTATAGTTTGTTTTCCGCATTATTCCATAGGTCTTTCCGTTCACAGGGTTCATTAGACTTGAAACGTTATCAATTATAGTTTACTGCTTCGTATGAACTACTGGGACAATGTTATCCACAGTTATTGAAAAGTATTATCTTTTATGAGAAATTCAATGGAAAGTTGTCGGAATTTAGAATTATGCCTCCTTCAAAGAAGGTATCATTAAAAGAAAATGGGGGAAAAGTTGTAAAATAATATCCTGTCTTTCATCGGGCCTGATAAGATGACTTTTATTCAAAACCCTTAATTCCTTACAAGTGTATATTCTTAATTCCTCAGATCACGCCAACAAGGACAAGGTGTATTTAGGGTTATTTAAGGAATCACCGGACATTAACGACATTTGGAAACGAGGGATAATTTGCATAACGGGCATACTCTACTAATAACCATTGACAGTGATTCCTTTTATTTCTTTTTCATTTTGAAATAAAATTGTGAATCTAGATTTTAAGAATTTTGTCTTATAGATTTAAATTACATGAGAAGTCACGTGTAAGTTTCAATAGTCACTGCCCACTGACGTCAAACACAAAGACAGTCACACGAGATTTACTTCCATGTATGTATTACATATAATTCCTCCTTAGCCTCTGACAGTGTCCTATAGTAAAATCTACTCTATTGTGCAGTGATGAATTTTTATGCTTAACATTGAAACTTGATTTTATTTTATTTTTTTTCCCTGAAGTACTTAATTCAACTTTGTGTTTCGTCACATTTTTTTTCTAATTTATCACTGTTCTTTGTTTTGTGCTTTTATATTTTATCATTTGATTAATTACATGTAGAATTCTTCCGGCAGTTCATCCAATTATATTCTGAAAAGGGATTTCCTGATGATACACATAAAGGGGAACACTTTCGCCCCTTTCAACAGTATAATAATTTCGACCAGATGAATCCCAAGCGATTGCCTCCGAGTTTCTCTTCTTTAGTGGCAAGGTTTCTCTTCCATGGGAACTACCTAGAGTCTGCAGTATGTCTCCATTTATAACGTTCCAATAATACACATGATCTTTCATCAAGATTAAAATTTGACGTCCGTCTTTTGAGATGTCCCCCGATACAGGGTCTGCGTTATGGTGATAAACATTGTGGGTAGGAACATGCAGCTTAATGTCGGTGTCAATGTTTACATTTGTACGACCCAAGTCGCCCGGATTAATCCGTCCGATTTTTCCTGTCCCTCCATGATGTGCCGCCACGACATAAACTTGTCCAGAAGGGTCCACCATTAACGTATTTGAATGATCATGTTGCCAACTGCAAAACAAAGTATCATGTACATAATTTTCCCATTAATTTTAAATTTAAACTTACTAATGATCTTGGCGTTCAAAACAAAATAAATGAAAAAAGCATAAAAAATCACAAGTTTCTCAGAAGTTATGGACATGAAAATTACTACATGTATAATATTATTTCATCAAGTTTTCCACAAAATAAAACTGTTTCCAAAATCTTAAAGTTAAGTTTAATTAAACAAACATGGTATTTTTTCGATTTTGAAACAATATGTTACGTCATTAAAATCAGGAATCTAAATTAATTTATCATATGTACTAGGAACACGTGCTTTTGTTTATTATGTGCTAATAAAAGCGACAGTAGCTATTGGTCAGTATTTAAAGGTCGATACCTGTAGAACAGGTGAACAGGTATTCACTTTAATCACGATTTTAACTCATTCGAAGGCTTTGCTTTGCGATATTCAGACGTATACTTCCTGATGACAAAAATTGTAAGGAGACCGGCCCATCCCTGTTTAGAAAGTAGATTCTACAACCAGTGACCAGTCTACAAAGTATTGCATTCGACAAAGACAGCTATTCTCTTCAAACATTCAGTTTACCATCGAAATTACAGAGACGGTTCATTAAACACAGTTCCCTTGGTAAAGTATCCAGAATTACGCATGCAGACCGAGAATCCTCAACCCTGAGACACGTACATGTATACCTGAAGTTATGACTTTTCACGACTCAATAAACAGTGGTGCTTCCCCGAAAGAGGAACTGTGCCCAACCTGATAAAAGACGGGAAGTCTAGCATTCGTTACATCAACAGTCAAAGGAGATTTCACAGTCATAAACAGAGTAAAAAAGGGCCATTGAAGCAAAAGATAAGTTTTAAAATAATGTTTTCAGTTTTTTGTGATAATTTAAGTTCAAGTTTTTGAACGCGGCATTAATTTATCAACCATTTATTATTGTAAAAATAAAAGTACACAATGAAAGGAAACACAGACAAGATACCTCTTCGATAAGTTATTTCACCTATGCCTCTATCTTCTTAGAATTTTCCACTTCTCATCGGAAGACTAAGGTCCAGAATCGCCTGAACAGTTCAACAGACTTTACATCCATAAGCAGAGAGTACATGATGCTCATTGAAGTAAAAGATAAGTTTTTCGATAATACTTAAGTTATTTATAATGAAAACGTTTTGAATACATTTAAACACACAGAATACATTTACTACTTCGATAAATGATTTCGATTATGATTATGAGGGAGTAGCTAGAATCTAAAGCAGGCTTCGATATACTGTATGAATGCATTTGTACATATACATATATGCTTAAAACAAACCCTAAAAACTGATTTGGATTTGATTTCACAACTAAGTTAAATTAGGTCGGGAGATTATAATTCAGCTTAATTTTTACAGATTCCCTTTGCAACACACTCAGCTTCACATGTAAAACAATAAAAACTCTAGATAAAACCACTAGATTTAAGATAGATGTATGTTAAATACTATCAAAAATACAAAAGCCTACTGCTTGTAAATGAAATTATTTCATTTTTTCGTTATTAAATGAAAGATAGAAAGGAAAAAGCTCTGGATTAATTTTATATCAATGAAATTTAAAAAAACGTTAAGTAAGTTATTTTATATTGTTGACTCTCTTTTTTGTTTTAATGATTAATATCCAAGTATACTAGATACTTAAGTAAAATATAATGAGGTTATATGGAATACGATTGATTGTGTTCAAGTTTCACGGTCAAATTTTGACACAACTCTGAATGTATTGATATTTATAATTAGCCATAATGAAAATAACTCTACAAGACTAAAATGGAAATGAAATGTATTAAAAAAAATAATAAAATCTTGTTCTTTTTGGACATGACTTGAAGAAACTAGATTTCATTCATCAACACTACGACGCAAATAAAAAATTTAATTTGCAGTTTGTTTTCAAAAGACATGAGATATTTGAAAACAAATAATGAATCGGTTGAAGTTGTTTTTGTCGAGGAATTTTTCGATTCAGTGTATAGATAGTAGTATAAGTTTTTCAAGAGCGTACAAGAATAAAATTGTATATATAATTTTTGGGGGGAATACCACAACGTCATAAATAGAAATATCTTAATTATTATTATTTTAGGTTTTATTTTGAAATAATCGTAATGATTTATAAATTTTGAATGAGGGAAGTTTTTCATAGCCCTATATTTGAATCTACATCGAACATTAAACGGTTGTGATTATACTTTACCTGTGTTATCTATGATACTGCTTCGTTAAAAATTAGAAAATCGGATGTACATGGAAATGCCGCTCTAAAGGCTCAAGACCCTGTGTTTTTATCTACATTGAACGGTTGTGATTATACTTTATCTGTGTTATATATAATATTGCTTCGTTTAAAATTAGAAAATCAGATGTACATGGAAATGCCGCTCTAAAGGCTCAAGAAATTAAAAATGTTTTAAAAATCATATCCATGGACACTGTCGCAGAATATAAAATGAATAGTGATCTAGAAGACGTTAAAAAATTACTTGTGAAAAATTCTTTATATAGTATAATGGAAAAACAGTACTTAATTGTATTTTGTAATAGAAGTTTATAAAATGGTTATAATTTTGCCCAGTTATGAAGTTTTGGTTTTACTAATCATGAAGATTCATTAATATATGATACATTTAATGCACAGTAATCTTTATAGTAATCCTGGCGCTAAGCATACTGGAACTAGTAGATTTAACATTATGTTCTTGGCGCATAGCACGTTACAGCAAGTGAAGTTAGTAAGTTGATATTGGTGCGTATGTGACGCAAGTAGAGTTTCCAGGGTGTTTCTGGTGCACAGCACGATCCATCCGTGGAAGTCCTGGTGCAAAGCATGTTGCAGCCAGTGGAAGTCCTGGTGCATAGCACGTTGCATCCAGTGGAAGTCCTGGTGCATAGCATGTTGTAGCCAGTGGAAGTCCTGGTGCATAGCATGTTGCAACCAGTGGAAGTCCTGGTGCATAGCATGTTGCAGCCAGTGGAAGTCCTGGTGCATAGCATGTTGTAGCCAGTGGAAGTCTTGGTGCGTATTGACGCAGCCAGTGGAGTTCTATACATTTTCCTTGTGTGTAGCACGTCGCAGCTTGATAAAGTCTGGTCGAATAGTATGTTGTCAGTGGCGTTATCATGATAAATTCTGGTGCACAGTATGATGCAGCCAGCAAATAATTTACAGCGATACTATGGTATACGAAATTGATATATATGTACATGTGTTTATTCTAAAAGGCTTGTTTAAAAATTTTAATTGATTTTCAGAACTTATTTACTTTCAGCAAGCAAATTGAAGGAAAATGCTTTACGGCGAAAATCATGATGATTACTTAAGCTAAACAATCGTCATTTGTTTTGTTTGGAATGTAAAGATGTCTTTTTTATTTAAAAATTCATAAATGTATAGGGGAAATACATGTTTGCGTTCAATCTGGCCAATGGTAAAATCAAAATCTATATACATAAAGAATAAGACATAAATTGCATGGTTCTATATAGTTAAAAGAATATACTGATTATTGGGTAAATTTTAATAAAAAAAAAAAATTGAGTGAATTGAAGGTAATACAACTGTATTAACAGCGCATATTATGATGATTTACATCTGATAACATTTGTCATGTCTGAAAATAAAATCTTAAAGACTTTTACTTTTATAAAAGAAATATATGTATACGTTCAATACTGCTAATGGTGAAATACATGTCAATAATATATTAAACACTAAGATATATGATTTGTTTAGTTCCTTATGTTTGAAAGCTTAAGATGAATGTTTGTGTTAATTGAACGAATACTGTTTGGAGATTCGATGTTATTTTATGATACTTATTCTTTATCATTTATTGAAAAAAAGCAAAACGGACCCGAACAAAGTGAGAACGATCTAGTTTTTTATTAGCTCACCTGAGCCGAAGGCTCAAGTGAGCTTTTCTGATCACATTTTATCCGTCGTCCGTCCGTCCGTCTGTCTGTCTGTCTGTCCGTCTGTCTGTCTGTCTGTCTAGCCGTCTGTCTGTCCGTCTGTAAACCACTGAGCCAATTTTGACTAAACTTGGTACAAAGCATCCTTGGGTGAAGGGAAATTTAAATTCTTAAAATCAAGGGACATATTCCCTCGCAAGGGGAGATAATCAAGAAAAGACAAAAATAGGGTTGGGTCATTAAAAAATCTTCTTCTCAAGAACCACTGGGCCAGTAAAGCTGAAACTTATGTTGAAGCATCCTGGGGTAGCGTAGATTCTAAATTGTTCAAATCATGACCCCCGGGGGAAGGGCGGGGCCATTATAGGGAATCAAAGTTTTACATAGAAATATATAGGAAAAATCTTTGAAAATCTTCTTCTCAGGATCCACTGGGCCAAAAAAGCTGAAACATATGTGCCCATAGAAGGAACATGGGGTAGTGTAGATTTCAAAATGTCTAAATTATGATCAGTTGGTTAGGGTGGGGATGCATTATGTATAACAAGGGGGAAATCTCGTAGAGAACAGAATGGTCAAAGCTTCTCAGGTGAGCGATGTGGCCCATGGGCCTCTTGTTTCCAGTACCAGCGTCTAAGCTATGGTTACTTTGTTACAAAAGCTTGTTTAAAAAGGATCATTGTTCTAAACATATATTCAACACAAGAATCGGATAAACATTTTGAATGTTTTATATTTATTTGGGCAAATAAAGGTTACGTTTGCATATCTAGTTTTACTTAAAATACAGAATGTATAAATAAAATAAATATAGTTTCCACCAGAAATTGTTAAACACACGTATGATCAAGAAAAATGCAAGAAAGATCAACATTTACACAGATGTTTACCAAGGAATCCTTATATAAATGATCATTAAATTTTAACTGCTTCTTGAGCTTGTAGCAAAACCAGAGCCCTCTTTCTTTATGTTCGAAATATTGGCAAGCAAGCGCTTCCATTCCTATATAGACAAGTGTTCTTGCTTTGATTGTAAATAATTTATGTTCGTTTGAGTGAAACGAATTAGAACATAAATTGATTTATCATATGTACTAGGAACACGTACTTTTGCTTATTATGTGCTAATAAAAGCGACAGTAGCTATTGGTCAGTATTTAAAGGTCGATACCTGTAGAACAGGTGAACAGGTATTCACTTTAATCACGATTTTAACTCATTCGAAGGCTTTGCTTTGCGATATTCACACCCATTCACCCACCCTCTCACTTACTTCACCCTTTTACTTGTCTTTTGTTTAATAAAGAAAGTAATTGTTTCATTACAAGAAAATTAAAAGTTTTGTACACAACGGATTAATTGTCAAAGATGGGAAACAATTTGCTTAGTCGCTTTAAATAATTTTATGTAAAATTTGATATAAATGTAAGATTGTTGTGTAATGGTACACAGTAGCTACATATAGTCGAAATGTGTTTACAGATAGTTCTAACTTACATTTATTTTGCATAGGTTTTACTTAAACTAGTCAATTAATTGTACATTATAATATATGACCCTTACGTAAGTTTGTGAAAATGAGTCCGGCAATCATTTTGTTTACCTCGCAATTGCTGCGGACTTACAGGTTTCCATAGTTTTTTCAACATAAATCGATGTTGTTTTTTATCTATGGTTTTTCCTGGGCGGCGAGGGAAGCATAATTATATTCATACATGCATTATATTACGTTTTTAATCAGTAAAGTGAGGACATATAAAAGCATTGTGTTAAAATGCATTTTTTACTCTTATGTGTGATTAATTATATTTTTGATATATTGTAGAAGGAAGGTAGAGAATCGGTACCATTGAAGACTTGTGTTTTGTAAATGTATACGTCTAATAAATATTGGCAAGCAAGCGCTTCCATTCCTATATAGACAAGTGTTCTTCTTTTGATTGTAAATAATTTATGTTCGTTTGAGTGAAACGAATTAGAACATAAAAATCGTTTGAATATTGATTCATATTAATTTCGATTTAATACTAAGAAAATGAATGCAAACACCATGTTTTGTATTTTAAATCCTGTCATCTATCTTCTTGACCGGTCACGGTAAGCCTAGAACCTTCGCTTAGTGATCGGGAGGCCCGGATTCGATTCTCGTTCGCGGCGCCGCGTCAAGCCTAAGAAGTAAACAAAGGCAGTGACTGTTCCTTCGCCAAGCGCTTGGCTTTAGAATTTAAGTGAAAGTCACGTGTCTTTCGGATATGACCTTAAAAACGTAGGTCCCGTGTCACGGTAGGCGTTGGCACAATAGAAAAAACCCTCACTGTTCAAAGACCTTAAATGTCGAGTATAGGTCTAAATTTTAAGCCCTTCACCGGGAAAACAGTCACGTCTCCATATGAGTGAAAAAATTATCGAGTTGGATGTTAAGCAATGTACAATCAATCAATCAATCTATCTTCTTAAAAAATATTTTTTGGTGTACAATGATAAAATTTCTGGCAAAATGTATTGTATTGTATTGTATTGTAAATGTATTATTGTATAATTCAAATGTAAACTTACTTAGTCTGTACTTTATCTTTCAGCGGAAGTATCTGATCCGAGTAGATGAAATCCGGTTCCTCCACTCTATACACCACGTTTGGATTTTCTTCAATGTAGATACAACTGGCGTTCCCGCACGGCCCTACTGCAATATCCTCCCAGTCGTGATTGTTTGCTGGATAAATTCTCAGTCTCGCGATTAGGCTGGCGGAAGAGGCGTTGATGGCGTAGATGAATGGGCGGTGATCAGCTCCATTGTTATGAGTGTACAGGACGCCATGATGTTTACGACTTGCAGCCAAACCCGAAGCATGAGAAATTTCTCGTGAAACTGCCCCTAGGGATTCACCATTCCTAAATGTCGTAGCTGAAACTAATTATGCCCATTTCGTTTAATTACAGGAAAGGACAAGATAGGGTAACAGCCGATTTTGGCCCCTTATTT
The DNA here is from genome assembly GCA_003671525.1 of Saccostrea glomerata. Classification (NCBI taxonomy): domain Eukaryota; kingdom Metazoa; phylum Mollusca; class Bivalvia; order Ostreida; family Ostreidae; genus Saccostrea; species Saccostrea glomerata. Next base: position 199,569 of record PRKT01000728.1, read on the forward strand.
TATGTCAAAAACAAAACACTGGTAAATTGTGAGAAGTTTGTAGTTAAGAAATCAAAATGATGCGTACTTTAAAACAATCACTATTTTTATTCAAAGCTTACATAGAAGCCCTTAGAGGGTGCAGAAATAGGGCATTTTTCAGAATTTCCTCAAATCTGGTGGAATTTTATCATATTTGGGATACATTTTTTGTGGAAAACATAGAGCACAAGCTTGCCTATCTGAGATTTTTACACATAAACAGCATATCTGATATCATTGTATAAAATATGTAAATTTGGTAGAAAGGCAAGTGTATGCTCTATGTTTTCCAATAGAAAATGTGCTGTAAAATTGATGAAAATTTGCATGAAAATGAGAAATGTCGAAAAATGACCTATTTCCTGACCTCACTGTTACCCTTATATATTCTAAATCTTAAAACCAATACTCATTTTGTGGCAGTGGTGGCAACAGGTTTTTTTTGGATAAACTGTTGGATCATTCTGAAACACACATAAAATCGAGGGCCAAATACTGGTCTTACCCTATCTTGTCCTTTACAGTACCTGAAATATAATTCTCCTTCGTGTTCATGTTCTTCTACAACCTATAATAGTTCTGCTGGACACGATTACAGCGAAATACGAAATAGCGGTTAAATTTTCAATAGCTTGCTGGATAGCTCAGTAGGGTATTTAATTTGGTCCAACAAGTATCCCATTAGGTTTGAATCTAGGTCACAAGGTTACTCAGGTGTATCATTAGATTTTACAGGTAAATGTGAGTTGATTTCAATGTTTAGGAAACCACATATATGTGCCAAAGTGTTATGCAGTAAATACATGCAATATTTTCTTTCATTGCAAATATTTTTTGCAGAGTTAGTGAATGACAGCCCTTGGTCTAACAAGTATCACATTAGTTTTGAATCTAGGTCACAAGATTACTCAGGTGTATCATTAGATTTTACAGGTAAATGTGAGTTGATTTCAATGTTTATGAAGCCACATATATGTGCTAAAGTGTTATGCAGTAAATACATGCAATATTTTCTTTAATTGCAAGTATTTTTTGCGGAGTTAGTGAATGACAGCCCTCCCCCCTTCCCTTTTCCATTCTTACAAAAGGTATTGTTTAACAAAGTCAGGAAGTTAGCTCCCCACTCCAATTTTCCCACTTTATGGATTATACATAAACAGGCACATGAACAGACTAATATTATAAATACTTGGAATTATATAAATAACACATATAAAATGTATTGAAAGAATAGTATGCGGAAGATGTATGCATTATTGAAGCGCTAGAATACGATTTTACTGGGGAAAAAATTTCAATGAAAGAAAAAAATTGCATGTATTTATATTTATAGCATAACACTTTAGCACATACATGTGGCTTATACAACACTTAAATTAAATCAACTCACATTTACCTGTAAAATCTAGTATGATACACCTGAGTAACCTTGTGACCTAGATTCAAACCTAATGTGACACTTGGTAGACCAAATTAAATACCCTGTTGAGCTATCCAGCAAGCTATTGAAAATTTAACTGCCATTTCGTATTTCGCTGTAACGTTTGATGCATATAGATAATAATGATAACTTAAATGATCAGTTATTTAAATTTACAAGTCCCTTAATTTATTCCTTAAACAAGAATACCAGCAGTCTCGTTTTAAGTCATTATTTCGTTAGTTTTTTTGGCATTGACAATGACATTGTCAGCAAGTACAGTTTTTCATTATGTCAAATGCTGACTAACGCTTCTCAATGACATTGTAAGGCCATTATTTACACCTGGAATAGGCGAATGATTTTTCGCTGTTTCTCTTAATCTAAAAGAAATACATACCTACTCCAAAAGAAATCCAAAAGAGGAAAAATAGTAGTCTAAGACTTCTTATCTGTAAGATCGTCAAGTTGAGTGCCATAGCTGTAGAGTTTTATGAGTGAAAACCTCGGTGTATATGATAAGAAATGTAAAATTAATGTATATATACATGTACATGATATATGTGCATATAACTTAATATGACCTTGAGGTTATAGTGCTGTGTTCCGACAGAATTTAAACATTCAAACATCAATACTATATTCCTAATTTTGTTAAATATTTATAATGAAATCGCCGAGCACACATGATTGTGTATAGTTGCCAACCCATTTCAAGCTCTCTTGGTCTGACTAATCTTGGACTTTTACGAGAAGACTGACTTTTACGGTTGACTGTTTACTTTAAACCTGTATCGTCTACGGAGGTAAAGAATTGACAATAGATAAGAAAACCTCTCTAGTGGTCATAGTAATGGTGTTAGGGGCACTAAAATGTGTAATTCGTGGTGTGTGTGGGGGGGAGGGGGCTTGAATTCTAATACAATACCTGAAAATGCCTCCATATCAATATTGCATACTAGTATAACTTCTTGAGAAATTTGAATTTAACTCCAAATATATTGTTTCCCATCCTACCCCAATAGGTACTCATGATACTCAATACTTACATGCCAGTATGACTAATCATAGCTTTTTTTATTATTAGGATTTTTCCCTTTATTTTCCTATGTAAAACTTTGATCCACCATTGAGACCCTTACTTACCATTGGGGGTTATGATTTGTACAAATTTAATTCTACACTACCTGCGGATCCGATGCTTTCATATAAATATAACTAATCATGGCTTTTCTATTCTTTAGAAAATGATTTTTTAAAAGATATTTTAATGTAAAACATGGATCCCCCATTGTGGTCCTACCCTATCCCTGAGGGTTATGATTTGAACGGACTAGAATCTACACTACCTGAGGATGCTTCCATATAATATAAATAATCATGGCTTTGCATTTACCCCTATATATTTCTATGTAAAATTTTGATCGGCCATTGTGGCCCCACCCAACTCCCGGGGGTCATGATTTGAACAGACCTGAATGTACACTATCTGAGGATGATTCATAATAAGTTTCATCTTTCCTGTCCCGATGGTTCTTGAGAAGAAGATTTTTAAAGATTTTTCCTATATATTCCTATGTAAAACTTTGATCGGCCATTGTGGCCCCACCCTACCCCCGGGGGTCATAATTTGTACAAATTTGAATGTACACTACGTGAGAATGATTCAACATGAGTTTCATTTTTCCTGGCCCAATGGTTCTTGAATGCCATTAATTTTGAAACAATTTATAATTCTCTGCCCTTGGAAGAGGGCGTGGCCCTTCATTTGAACAGACTTGTATCCCCTGCACCTACGGATACTTTGGAGCAAGTTTGGTTGAAATAAGTCCAGTGGTTCTAACAACAACGACAACGACGACGACAGACAGGGAAATGATCAGAAAAGCTCACTTGAGCCTTCGGCTCCATGGGGGCTTGTCTTCCGGATTGATAAATGTAAAAAAAAAAATTTAATTTGTATCTATATTAAATACACTCTAAAAGTTGCTTTAATAAAGATTCTGACATGATCAGGCGAGAAAAATAATGTTTTTAAAGAAGCACTACACCTATATACTCTCACTTATATAGAGTTTAGGTGAGGTACTTCTTTTTTTTAAACGTGGTTTTTCTTGCCTGAAAGTGTCAGGATCTTTATTGTAACAACTTTTAAGTGTATTTGAAGAAGATTCAAAATTTTTAAAATTTATTTTACAAATTTATTTACAAATACATTTGAGAAAATTGTCAAAAATATCGCGAATTTTAGAAAATTAATGAGTTAAATTTTGGATTTCGCATGCTTTTGCTTCTAATTTTTTGCCGTGCTCCGTACCTCTCCATCAGCGATATCAACATACCGATAATTTTATAGTAGAATTATTTTAAAATACAGAATTTTTCCCCAAAATATAGTCGAATCTTTAAGATACATATTTTTATTAAATTTCATAACTGTATATGACGTCTGTAAGAGTAAATAATAGCAAAGTCCGTGTAATTTTTGAACGGCACTCGTAAATGTTGTTATCTTTCTGTTGAAAATTCATATTTTTAAATATAAAATATCAATATTGGAAAAAATGATTTATCGATGCGTATTGCAGGAACATGATGACGAAAAAGAAAATTTGGGAGTGTCCTTTTTGCATTGAAAACTATCTTTAGCGAAGGGGAACTCCATTGTTTATTTATAAATAATCAAATGCATGACGAAATTGTTTGTGAATATTCATGGTTTCATAATCTGTCAACTATATCAAAATAACTGAAACAAATTTCAAGTAAGTAGTTCTATCTGTCATTTAAATATATGTTATTTGAATATAGGTTCCTGTTTGTATAAGAACTATACAGAGAGATAACTTTCGAATTCATGTCGGACTCGGGATCCTTTGAAATGTGAACCCAAATATTCCCTTTCTTTTCCGTGTTTACAGATACTGAAATAGTTTTAGTTGTTTGGTTGCATAATCCTATACTAGGTTGATATTTATAGGATCTTACATGATTTGGTAAGTACTTTTCTTACATATGATAGACTTTCTGATTCGTTGTTTTGTTCTAGGGTAGAACTTAGACAGTTAACGTTAGAGACCTTGGTACTCAGGGGTAACACGAATCACCGGAATGCCCCGTAATCACCGAAATGCCCCTAAAAATCACCGAAATGCCCAACAAAATCACCGAAATGCCCTTACATATGTTTTTACATGATGTTTTTCATAAAAATTAATGCCTAATTATTTCAGTAAAGCATAACTGACGGTAAAATTAATTATTTTCATGTTTTGTGCTTGAAGCGTATCATACTTCAAAGGGCAATAACTCGTTTTTGGTGATGAACTTCTAAGAAGTGAAGTCTACGATGTTTTTAGAAATCAAGAATATACGTAAATAATATTACAAACAGAATTTTCATTGATATGGAAAATATGACTTATGTTTAGAATATATTTAAAAATAAAAATTAAAATAAAAAAAGACTATTTTGGCACGTGCCTTTAATCAGTGATAGTTATCTTTCTTAGATATAATAACATGCACAATCTTCTGTCCAAATAAGAATACTTACGCTAAAATTATGAAATTTTTATTTGGTATCTCAGCTCTAGAACAGTTAAAATTATCAATATTTATAATTTTTGTTTATATATTACAAAATAAGGGGCATTTCGGTGATTTCTTGGGTCATTTCGGTGATTACGGGGCATTCCGGTGATTCGTAGTACCGGGTACTCAGAACTGAACGAATCGAAAGTAGTTTTACCCCCATTGGCCTAACTTTGATTACATTCAAAATATATGGCCTATGGGATCTCAGATTTTCTTGTGGAAGGTCGAGAACATGATTTTTTATCTAACGAGATGGGTTTTTCTTGTCTTCGAATTCGATCTTTGGCGAATGGATAGGCTAGAAAACAAACGAAATCATCAAAACCCAGATTTTCCCATAAACTAATGATAATCATGCTAATGCCGTAATGGAGATGCTTTTGATCATAATCACTAGGTTTATACACAGGTATCACATTTTACAGGTTGGGACCAATCACCCAAATGGGATATAATAGTATGTTTGGCGTATAATATCCCAAATGGGCTATAAAATTTACAGTGCAAAAATTGAAAATAAATTGATGTTTATAGCCAAAATAAAAATCTTCAATTTTTGCACTGTAAATTTATAGCCCATTTGGTATATTATACTCCAAACGGACTATTATATCCCATTTGGGGGATTGGTTCCAAACTGTTTTATGCACTGTTTTGGCACGTGAATCCTCTTTAACTCATTTTACTTCATCACTTTTAATCAATGAACATTGTTGGTTTGAAAATATATCAAATATAACCGTGTAAAGGCTGCAGATACTCATGCAATAGGTACATGTATGTTATTGTATGTTGTGAGTTAAGGCTAAGTATATTTTTATGAAAATTCTGTTTGTTCTGGATAATTGAGTTATTTTGGTAATTACAGACTTTCTGGATTTGAAGATTTGAGCAATGGACCCCACCAACAAAGATATCATTCCTACATCGCCTCTAGAAAGATTTAAACCACTTCAGGAAAGTTACCCGAAAAGACTGAAAACTTTCAGTAAATATCCAAAGAATGCTGTGAAGAGGAAGGAAGAGCTTGCCGACAACGGCTTTTATTACCCTGGCGAAGGAAAAGACGACAAGGTCCAGTGTACGTTTTGCGGAATCATAATAAATAACTGGGAGGAAAAAGATGATATTCAGTCGGAGCATCGGAAATATTCCCCTTCATGTTCTCGAGTTCTTGACAATGACCGTAAAAACTTTGGTGCCAATTTAAATGGAGGGCTTTCTCGTGTTGACTTTATTAGAAATATGGAAAACGCTGCAGAAAAGGGTGTTATTCCTCTGATGAAGGACTATAACTTAAGACTAAAGTCTTTCAATGATTGGTCATTCAGTGATACAGAAAAACCCTCAATAGAAGCTATGGCAAAAGCTGGTTTATTTTACACAGGTAAAAAATTAATGATGAGAATGACTTTCTACTGAAATTGAATGTAAACTTTAATTATTTAGTAATTGTATACATGGTATAATTATCAATAGATTGTTTTTTTTTGTTGAGGGTGGCTAACTTTTTTGACATTTTAAGGCCTAAAAAAAAATTATGTTTGTTTCCTGTAACCCGACGGACCCATTCAAATTATCCCCGGGTGGATTTTTTTTTTCTGACAAATGGCAAAACTTCGTTTGATCAATCAGCTGATTCCATTAATTAAATTTAAAAAATAGCTTGTAGCTTAATTTGAGACATAAAATATGTCAACCTAGTTTACATTTACCTTAAATATAAAGAGTAATCATTATTCTAACAACAGTTTTCCCTTACAACTTTCTGAAGTTTGTTTTCTGCGCTTGGCAGCCATTTTGGATGCCATGTTGGGTGTCCACTGTAAATATAACACCTGGTATTTTCAGTCCGAGGATGTTTCACCATTCATAAGCCAAAAAAAAAAAAAAAGAATTTCTGACCTACGGACCCTTGATTTTTTGGGAATGTTACAGGAAACAAACTTTTTTTGTTTTAAGCCTAAGCAGTTTTTGAATGTTTACACAATCAGAATATGATCAGGGTAGACAATTGATGCTTAATTATTTTTCCAAAATGTGTTTGCTGTAGGTAAAAATGACACTACACAATGTTGGTTTTGTGGAAACCTGCTGGAAGAATGGGAACCAGAAGACAAACCTAAGGAGGAACACGACGCCAACTTTCCAGAGTGTATGCTGGCTCCACAATAAAGTTAAAAAAAAAAGGTGGGGGGGATGCTTATATTTGATTTGATCCATTTAATGAAGGATCTTGTAAACGTTATATAGTCATTGTATTTATAAATAATTGTTCAATTGTGAAGAAATGATGCGATGAACAATGATTAATCACAGCCATAACAAAATATGTAATATACTTTGAACATGTTGAAATGTCAAGTCATACTCTATATGTAAAGTACACACTTAAACACGATGAAATTGAAGTGCCTGTGATGAAAATGTATGTGGGTTTTCTTTATATCTGACAAAGTACTATAAATAGAGTTTGTATTGCAAGAGATGAAAACCACTTCACTCTAAATATGAGTACAGTACAAATGTGTTCACTTTAAATGTGTTTTACTGACAGAAATTTGTTTACCAGGAAATATTTAGTACTTGTAGAAAATCCACACTGAATTTCCTCTCGACACCAAATCTTGATCAAAGGTAATATAAGACATATGATTTGGTGACTCACATACATTTGACTTAGAGGCATAAATATAAATATATAATGTTATAAAATACATGAACATGATGAAGGATAGTGAATTATTTCAAGGGAAATATGTATTTAATCATTTTAATGTCATGTGCACAAACTGTCATTCCTACATTTTTTTTCATAGAGATTACAGTGTATCAAACATTTTCAATAATTTTGTAAATATTCTTATTTAAGTGCCTAACAGTACATAAGTTTTTTTTCCTTTATAGTTGCTGTTGATGTTGTTTTGTTTTGTTTTGTTTTTTTTTTCTGCTGCAGAGTAGCATCTTTTTGTGAAAATGTTTTGAAAATTAGTGAGATACTACAGTATGACTCAGAGAAAATAAAAACCTTATGAAATAGAAAAAAATTCTGTAATGTCAACTCATGAAACTTAAGTTAATAGTTGGATTTCAATTACTGTTTATTTCTTTTAAAACCTAGTAAATTCTAAGTAATGCATGAGTAAGCCTTTTTCAGAGAAAACATCTGTTTTCAATAACATCTAAATCAAGAGAGATAACTTCTATTATCTTGCCCTTGGCTGATGAGAAGAAGGATGTAATTATTTTTGTAACGTATAGAAGGTAGGGAAAATTTAACATTACTAATCAAAGAATCAAATTGTATCACATTTTTTCACATGTTTTCAGAATCCATGATGATGATAGTATCAACCCCCCCCCCCCCCCCC
>PRKT01000728.1:209879-234442 GCA_003671525.1 Saccostrea glomerata
GTGTTGTCGTGGTTACTAAAAATAGAAATTTCATTAAAATGGTTTCAAAATGCTACTCCTCCTACAGTTTTGGTCTGATTTCAATATAACTTGGCACACAAGTAGACTACACTAAGATACATAACTCTGTGTATCGGTTTTTAATTTGGATAAACGATGTTGCTATGGTTACTAGAAATAGAAATTTCTGTAAAATTGTTTCAAAATGCTACTCCTCCTACAGTTTTGGTCTGATTTCAATATAACTTGGCACACAAGTAGACTACACTAAGATCCATAATTATGTGTATCGGTTTTTGATTTCCTTGAATGGTGTTGCCGTGGTTAATAAAAATAAAAATGTCTATAAAATTGTTTCAAAATGCTACTTCTCCTACAGTTTTGGTCTGATTTCAATATAACTTGGCACACAAGTAGACTACACTAAGAACATAAAGAGACTTTATCAAGGATCATTATTTTATTTATTACTGTTGTAAAGTTTCGATTCCCAACTGCTTAAGTACTTTTCTCTTCCTTTGCTATAAGTACAAACCAGTAGAGCTTCAGTCTCAACAGAGACTTCTGGTTTTCAAAGATAGGATCAGATTTAAACATACATACAAATGTAGTGTTACTTTGAAGGCTCTCTGTGGTATAAAAACCTTGGCAACCATTGCTAACCAAAATGAAATATCATATTTTTTTGTTGGTATGTGTTTCAAGGCTCTTTTTTTCTATTATTTGGTCACATTTTATCCTATAATTGCTTTTTATTTTTACGTGTATGACTTAATAAAATTCAATGAATATTTTTTTTACTTTTGAATACTTTGTTACCATAGTAACGTATGTAATAGTTGATTTACCAGACATGTTTATCATGCATTTGAGACATCTGACCTTCAACTTTTGGAAACAGTCATTGCCAATTGTTTGCTTTGCCGCAAATGTTAACTATGGGGCTCTAAACCTGTTAAAAAATGCCATTTTTCGAACTTTAAGACATGTTGCCATGGTAACTATAAAACATAGCAACCAATTTTTGCCTGATTTCAGTTTAGGGTATCAATGAATTTTATTATAGAGAGTTTGGAGAAATTCTGAGATTATGCGTGCCACAGCTCCTATATAAAATTTCAAATCATTACAGAGAATGGCTCTTAAAAGTCTCAAAAGACAGAATCACATATGACTTGCATTTGTTGACATCATTTTTACTTAAAAGTTTAATATCATTAAAACACCCTTTCACAAAGGATTTTTTAAACTCACTTTTAAATGCACATGTACATGTATTGTTTTTTTTTTTGTTGTTAATATTAAAATAAAGATTTATTATACACATGTATAAATAGACCTTGTTTATTCATGCAGAAACCATTTTACAATCCCGATGAAAAAACCCTGCGTGTTTTTGTTAAGGTCTGCGTCTAGCTGCAATAAGTTTTTTATCAGACCATTGTAGGGAGGGGCTCACATGCCTTTAATTATTTACATGGTGCAACTAAAATCCTTTGATGCTCTGTTTTAAGGAAAACTCTGTAGCTGTATTTGTTTTAGTTGCATGTTTTAATTTTTGTTATTACCATAAAAAGTCTTTCAATTGCTGTATTTCCTACATGTATAAATAGTATTAGTAATATGTCTTGTGGGCCCGTTCCTTTATGGGTGTGTATATATTGTAAGATAATTTTTTTCTTCAAGTAATTGTCCTTTTGCATGAAATAATTTTTATCTTATGACTCTTGATTCTTGGTCAAGTTCAACAGTGGTCATGTTTTTGTATAAAATGTTACAAACTAGGAATATTCATTATCATAGGCTTTACTCCTCCCACTTCAAACATAACATCATTTGTACATGTTCATATTTTTCTCAAGTCAAGTTGAGGGAATGGGGGGTATATACAGTAAATATGAAAATTTTTGCTGTATACACACTGTATAAATTTTTAGAAAATTTGCAAGTTCATTGCATTCGCAAAAATATTTTTCTTAAAAGTAAATCACCAATAAGAAATTGTAAAAATGTAAACAAAGCAATTGTCATTCGCAAAACTTTGAAACGTAAAAATTCATCAATAGCATTTTGACCTGAATTCGCAAAATAAAATTGACGTAAAAATTTCCAGATTTATGGTAGTTTCAGATAGTATACATATACATTTACTATTTTTAAAACAACTTTTATAATTGAAGCCTATGTATGAAATCTTAGTTTAGTAAACATGATAAAACACATTAGATACATGAACAAGATATGAGCAGAATTGCAGAATTTATTTGAAGTGTATTTAGGGGGGCGTATGACATGGTGGAATATAAATGCAACTGATTGTTGTGATCTGACCTGTGGACATTTTAATTATATCATATGAAAAACTTTAATTTGTTCACTGTTTTGTCCTTTATTTAAAAGTTTTTTTTTCTATTGATTGTTAAGGAAGAATAGTATTGTACATAGATGTTCATTGAAATGTTATCTCTGTTTTATACATTGTACAAAAAATGTTGCAATCTTAATTTTTTTTTAGAAAATGAACCTGTTGATATATGATTGTATAAATAAGCAAGTTCATTTTGCCGGGAAAACTTATTTTGTGTATTTATTGTATTTTATTTTGCATTGTACCATACATTAGAAGCTCAAAATATCTGAAAAATGTGTAACATGTCATGTATTTTGTTTTCATTTGTTAAATAATCTACATGCTATTCACATACATGCATATTTATGCCCCTGTAATTGAAGATTTTGGGTTTGTTTTTGTCCTGTCCATCTGTCTGTCTAGCTGTTTGCCTAGCTGTTTGTTTGTCTGTTTGTCAACAAAAAACTTAAACCTACATCCCCATATTTTTTGAGTTGTTGTATTCCTTGTGACTAGACCATCTTTCTTTGGGTATTACCAAATTTAATTTGACTTTGTGACCTTGACCTTGAAGTTTGACCCACTTTTATAAAAAAAAAAACTATAACCTTGTCCATAATTTTTGAACAGTTGATGCTAGGGCTTTCATACTTCATATGATTATTTTTTGTGACAATACCCTTCAAATCATATGAATATTTTTCACCTTTTGACCTTGACCTAAGAGTTTGACCCTATTTAATTTGTAAAATTGACTTTGTCCATAATTTTTAAACAGTTTGTTCTTTGAATTTTGTATTTCAAAGGTCTATTTCTTCTGAAAAGACCCTCCTCTTGATACCACCAATTCTTTGGAGTTTTACTTGCATTTTAGAAATTTTAACTCTCACAATAAGCCTTACACAAGCATCAGTGTTTCAAAATCCAGTAATCATTTTTTTTTATTTTGTCAATTTTGTCTACTTTTCATCTTTAATCAGAAGTTGATTTGAACATATTTTATTGTCTATATAACTTTACAATTGGAATCAGGCAAACGTTCTAAAAACTAATTAGAAGTTCTTTTCTAGAACATCACTCACACTAATATTAGCAAAAGAAAAGGGGGAAAAAAATACTAAAAATAATAAATATTACCTAATAATATAAATATTTTAGTTTTAAATTAACAATCATGATAAAAGTTAACAATATTTACCAGATTAATGTAATATTCTTTTCCTTTGAATTATTCTTAACTCTGAAATGAAAACCATTGTTACAAATTGTAAATGAATGAATATTAATTTGATTTTCAAAGAAACATGTATTAAAATGTTTTGTTTTAGTTTGTTTGTTTTTATTAAGTCTTTTTTATAATCTGACATGGCTAAGTGAACAATTTATTTGTGATGTAAATGTCTCCAACCTTTTCACTTTTTTTGGCATCTGGTGTGCAGATTCAGGAGAAAGTGTATTCACATTTTTAGCTATTATAATAATAATCTTTATCCAGGTTTAGGCATTTAGCAATGTACAAGAACATTTAGGTGCGAGTATTAACACAATATAAAAATTAAAAATTACAAATAAATATACATAATTTAAGAGATAAGTTATACATGTAAAACAAATTGACTTATAAATCTTATTATATAATTCAAAAAAAAAAAAAATAATATATTATATTAAATATGCCTTAACCCAAGGATAGCCTATGAAAGCCAATGTGGCTTGTTTCCAATGGGGTCCTTTTACATGTAGCAAAATTACTGGCATATGACATATATAATATACTTAATATAAACAATGAATAATAGTATACCAACTATAAACGAGATGGCTTAAAAATTTAATCATACTATGCAAAAGCATCTAAAACACAAGTTCTTAATTGTATAAGAAATTGTATAAGAAGAAAGAACAATTAGTTATATATCTAATAGTATAAAAGATGAGAAAAGCTGAAAGCTGAGAGTAGCTGAGAGCTCAATTGAGCTTTCCTGTTCACCCGTTGTCCATCTGCCTGTCTGTGTAGCTCTCTGTCTGTAAACTTTTCATGTTTTCAACTTCCCTTCAAGAACCACTGGGCCAAATTTAACCAAACTTAATGCAAAGGGTAAGGGTATGATTATAAAAAAAATCTTCATAAGAACCTCTGGGCCAGAAAAGCTTAAACTTATAGTATATATTCTAATTTTTCAAATCATGATCCCCAGTTAGGGTGAAATCACAATAGGGAACCCAAGTTTTACAATTATATATTAAAAATCTCAACATCCACAATATGAACGAGTAATTACCATTTATTTGTGATAATATACAATGTACAATACTTTGAATTTGATATATTTTTAAAACCATATAAACCTGCAATCGTGCATATTAGTAGATTTATTGACTAGTGGATAAAATTAAAGATAAAAGGAGATAAGGGTAAGGAATCTGAACATTTTTTGGTTGAGCAGGACAGCTATGATTCTGTTGAGCAGCGATATCCATTGAACTCTTGTTCACATTCTGTTCAATGTTTTTGTTATAAAGTAATGGTTAAAGATAACGAATAGTGATCGGTCTCAAAATATCTATAAATAATACAAATATGTAAAGAGAGCACAAAATGTGGACCCTGGGAAATCCCAGAGCGGAATCAGATGCCTAAAATGAGTAAACATCCCTTGAAATGCCGTTTACATCTGTACATGTAGTGAGCCCTATGTATTGATCAGTTGATTGGAACTCTAGTCTACATAGTTAATTTCAGTATAAAAACGAAGGCCAAGCAGTTGGTATGAAACAAGTCAACCAAAAACGATTGAACACATTTAAGTCTAGAAAATCTAAAAAAAAAAACCAAATATTTGTGGTGGTAAAAAAACCCCAGTAATTCTACTTGTCTTGATATTATCCCCTCCTTCGACTCAACTTCTGAAATAAGGGTATCGCATAAAACCCTGATTGGGATCGCGAGCATATCATTCCCCTTAATATTGATCATGAGTAGAATTATGCTTCCATGCTTCAAGAGAGAATACAAAACCAAAACAATTATCTTCGTTTACAAAAGAAGGAAATGAATATTTTGATCTATTAAAAAGCTGCAAATAAAAGCAAATTTTGCATATTTGCTCTAACAACTACGCGATTTTAAAGTCAGAGAAATAAAATATGGTCGGGAAATATCCTCTCTAAGCAGAGGCCTCTTAGCTCTATTACAAAGCGTGTACTTGACGCTGATTTCATCTCACAGCATGTTATGTTTGTGTATTTATTATGTCAAATGATGCTCACATTGGATTCCCGCCAGTTATCTTGTGCGAATGCATAAATATTTCTAGGATCTTTTAAAACAGAGCTTCGTCTGTCCATTTATTGCCGATTCCCATTACATGCTTCAAAAATGTCGGTTCGTAGATTTACCGGAGCAAAGATTGTAGTGTTTGGGGCTTCTGGTGTTGGAAAAACGGGTAAGTCTATTTGTTTGTGTGTCTGTGTGTGAATTAAGCGATTTTAATGATTGATTATTAAATCAAAATATATATTGTCATTATAATTGAAATGGTTAAAAAATTATTAGTATATTTAACCCAACCTCCTTTCTGTTGGATCCTCCGAGAAAGTGATAGTTTGCATTTTATATATAGTTGAGAAAAGCTTTTTTGGAATTACATTGTAAATTATTATTTGTTTTGGAGTAAAGCTCTGTATATACATACATATAAACATTATAACGTATTTGGAATGGCGCAATTTTTTATATGTACTAAATTCCACTTTATCTTTTTTTTATGAAAATAAAATTAGAAAATAATAAACGTTAGAGGAAAGTCAATATATTTCAGAAAATTTTATTTTTAGGTTGCGTTAGAACAGCTGATAAGTAACAGTTTATGCTTTTGGCGTGCAATTTTTTTTTCTTTGTGTTATGCAGTGATTAACGTGTATATCAACATGCTTATAATTGAAATCTTATCTTAAAGAAGTATTCAGATTGGATCTTAAGCACAATTTCTTAATTTAAAAATCTATTATTATACTCTTTTTTTCACGCCTGTGAACGAACTTTCAAAGAAAATATGTTTCATACATTAATTTTAGGAATTTAAGTTTACACATACAGTGTATATTGTACATCACAAAAATACTGCATACTTCTGTAATTTTTTTAGGACAGAAAATTGGGTTCCTGCATTGGTATATTCATGTTTATTTGGGCCTGATTTTGTTGCAAATGATGCATATAAATATTCAGGAATTGTAAATCGAATTATATGAATTTCAAAAATTCTATTTTCTGCAATCATTCTTTTAAATCTATTAACTCATTTAAACATGACTCAAGTTGTTATTTTTAGTTATCTATAGTATTTCCTGATGAAAGTTTGTATCATCTGTCCTAAAACACAACTTAAATGTTAAGGAGTAAATAGTATACCGTAGTAGTAAAGATAAGTTTCTTTATTTTGCAGTATAACTTCTCCGTATCAAAACCCTTTGTAATTATTATTAATCTACTGCGAAGAGTAAACGGTGAAAGTACATGCAAGTATTCATGTATAATATCAAGGATGCAGTAAGATTTCAATTTCCCTCGAGCAAGTCCACCTTATATTTCCTTCGACTTCGCCTCGGGGAAAAAGCTTCTTCGAGGAAAACTGTATCGATTGATTTCATATTGATTGTGTGTTATTTTACGTCACATTCGAAAACCTTTGACTTATATGAAGAGACGTCACCATGTGAAGGGCTTCGAATTTTGTCCTTTGCTCGACACATAGGGCCATTGAGCAGTGAGACCAGGGATCTTTATCTTGCAATAGCCTGCCCTGACACGGGACTTTGGTTCTTAAGGTCTAATCCGAAGTATTTTTACTTCAAGTCCTGAGCGCATGGTGAAGGAACAGTTGTGGCCGAAATTCAAACACGCGACCACCCGATCACGTATGCGTGCGTAATCAATCCGCCACACGGTGTAAATTTACAAATATCTCCTTTTCCCAAGAACCACTGGGTATAAAAACTGAGGATGAAGTCTTCATTAATACATGACGTATATATATTCGTACTTTAAATCACGAGACAAAAATAAATCTTTTTCCTAATTTTCCTTCTTCTGCAAGTGCATTTAAAATGTTTTGCGATTGCCTGAGTCTTTTAAAACAACGAATAACAAACAGAGTACACAATAAATTATTCAGATTTTATATAAACATATCAGACCCACACGATTGAATTTATCTTACGAAACTAATTCGTTTATTTCCAAATCGCCTGTAAATTTAAAAAAAAAAATAGCTTCACCACAGCAGATCTAAATCTCTGGTTTTCAGGAAGATTTACAGATAAATTAGCTGCAGGAAATTATAGACGGCAGAATCAATCAATCAGGATTTAAACACGTTTATACCTGTCGGAGCAGATATGTATACATTTTGTTGTTTTAAATTGCTTGCCTTTCAAGTGTCACTGGCAATCTTTCCCTGAAGCCTAACCTTGTCTTATCAAATGCTGGAATATCTCATTACTCACAAGAATTTAATGAAGGAATTGACGCCGAAATCTAAGAATAGCGTCAGGCTATAATATGTGAGTGAGCGTGGGTAGGGAGCGAGGGGCTTGAATTTACATGTATTTGGGGTGGGGTATTTTTTCTCTAAAAATTGAAATATTTTTTTTACAAACAACTTTCGTTAAAAAGTTATTGATCATTGGGTATAAGAGCAATAAACGATTTGTTGGACTTCAAGATGAAATTAAATGTTGTCGGAAGCCTTTCAGCTAGGCCAGTGCAAGGGCAACATTTTTACCTTTAGGTGCAGCAGATCATTTTTTTTTTCCAATTTCCGGTCTATTTTTTGGTCTTTAAGCATTAACATCGTTGCAAACCACGTCCAAAATGTACGATCCTCTCCAATTCTGGAGGGAGCTATATTCAGACTCCAGACCGTTGCTTTGAGACGATGAAGCATTAATTACAATATGTACTTTATTCTTTGTGTGTATTTCTTGACATTTTTATCCATTTTTCCTGTGTATATTAATTCTGGAGAACGTCGAAATTCAAAGCGCAGGTTAAATATTTTAACATTTATCAATTATATTAAAATATTTTATTTAACCGAAAAAACACACCGAGATTACGAGTTTTCCGTGTGGGTTCATTGTTTTCATTATAGAGTTCAATGTTAACACATATAAAGTGGTTACGGCATATGTCTCGGGCTAATGGCGTCTAATGATGGCCTACAGATATCTTTCTCTGAGACGTGATAACCCCCAGGGGATCAATGCTTCTGGTTTTATTTTGATAAAAAAAAATGTAAACAAATTATGGATCAAATGATTTAATTTTTTTTTCACTTAAACCTACAGCGTGATGTCAGCAGCGTAGTCTTCGTTTCATTAATTTGATGTAAAACTTGCCTTAAAAATTAATAAATTTTCCAGAGAGAGAGAGAGAAAGAGAGAGAGAGAGAATATGTTTGTGCATGGTAAAGTGTTAGCCGATCATTTTATTTAGTAAGTTGACCATGTTGATAGTAGCTGATTACAAAATACAGCAATCAATGATGTAGTAAATATATACAGTAAAACTTGTATATAGCGAATTTGTTTTGGATCCCCAGCTTTATAAATTTAACAATTTCCTTATACAGTTATAACGAATTATAGATACATTGAAGTAATTCGTAAGTCCCAGTGACTTCGTTATAACCGAGTTTCACTGTATACAATCTTTTTTTTGGCTCCCCTCTTTCCTTACCAATATTATTTTAGTTTTACATTATACATTTTCAATTCAAATTCAAATGTTTGAATTTTTCAGCATTCGTGGTTCGGTACATGACCAGAAGATATATTGGTGATTATGACAGAAATAAAGGTAGGGTTTCACACGATAAATAAATACTGATAAATTTAGAATGCTTTTATTATCGTTTTACAATAATTCTATTTATTTACATGTATAATAAATTATACATGCATGTAGATTGGTCAGTCATCTCATGATCTATTACGTTTGATTTAAAAATCGGTCAGCATAAAGTCCGAGGTAAAGCCCCAAAACCTATCGACTAGTAATTTGATGTTTTATATTTGGGTTTCCCCTGCTTTGCCCCCCTCCCCCTTTCGATCTCAGCAGCGTCTCTTTTTTCATTATTTTTTGTCAAAAATATATATCTGATTGATCGCTGAGAGATTCATAAATGTTCATAGGTATAAAAAAAAATCAATGACAGATAGATTTCTGTGCATAATATAACTTTTTTTTCTTTCTGAGTTACTTCGAGCTGAAACTCAAATATCGTCTGCAGCAAGTCACCATTACATTTACCGTATTTTTTTTCCCTTTTTTTACTCAACCATTTCTATAAATATATCTCCGTTCTTCAAATAAATTCCTGGCTATCAACAAATCCTGTCAAAATTATTCCGTACACCAATTTTTATTTTATGGTAAGATATAAGAGCATGTGTTTGCTACCACAAAGATAAGAGCAAAAACATTGTACGGCCCGTCTGTGTGTTTGAAGTCGGAATTTTACAATCAATTACAAATATAATGTTTCTATCAATAGAATCAAAGAAATAATAATGATATGAAACACATGTCCGATCTTAAGTGCATTTCTACACGCGCACCAATAGATTTTTTTTCGTTGCCACAAATATTATAATTCCATCTCTCTTCTCGTTTTTGATTTATGAATGTACGGAAATATGTAATAATTCTTCATTTATTTATGTTAATCTTGAGTTCAGTTCGTTTTCAAACTTTAATTTTCTTTCATTCCATTGCTTTCTTTTTGCGTTTTTATTAAGGTTAATATGTGGTAATTGTTTTGATAAAAAAAAAAATAATAAACATCCCATAGTCAAAACTAATCAACAAGTTGGTGTTACTGTAAGCATTTAGTTTCTGAAGTGTCAAAATGTTGAAATTTAGCATGTTTCTTATCCTTTTGCTTGTCAATAAAATATGTTCAAAACAAATCTAGCATCAAAATTCGTTTTAAACAAATTTATGATGTAAGATTCACTCTTGACTGAGTTGAGTGACTTGTTTCCTTGTTTTGATCAATATGTTTTAAATGATTTTTTTCCGGTGAGATAGTTAGCTATCTCGAATTAATGTTTTCAGTGCTAACATAAATTTTAGACTCCTCGAAAAATATTATAAAAAGATGACACATTTATATAACAAACTAAAGCTCTTGTATGAAAAAGTAGACTTGAAAAGAAGTTTGATTTTTATTTAATTTTCATTTACTTTAAATTTAAAGTACTCAGTGTCTTGTATTTCGTTCTTTACTTTGTTATTTGAGGGGGTTGTCTCTATAACCTATTTTATGTTATGTACGCCAAAACTATCCTAGAGCTATGACTGTACCATCATATTTCCTTCGATCTTCACCTCTTCGAACTAGAAAGAGAGAAACGAGAAATTTCACAATTTTGACATTTTAATTCATCATTTGTACATTCATAACTGATACCTCCCCCATTCCCGGAATATATATGTCAGATGGGTTTTGACGTATGTCTTTAGATTATCTTGATATATTACTAATTGTGTATATTTTGATTCTATTTTTACCAGAAATGCTCTATAATCACAAAATACCATCGCCGCGTGATGACGTCACACTCGAGATCATTGATACGGCGGCCAAAGTAAGTAGACCTCTTTCATGCGGAAGGAAATTCCCAATTTTATGTAGACTTACATAAATAAGTCTTTTATAGGCAATAAACTTCTATTTAGTGAGCAATTAAACATCAGATTTAGTAATTTACGCCTGATCTTAATGGTTTTATTTTTCTTGGATTTATTTTGGATGAATAGACGCACTTCATGATTAGCAAGACCTCTCAAGGTTTTTCTACATGGAACTAAATTAAGATACGAAATAAATTTTTAAAATTCAATCTATCAAGTTTCTTATATTTCTTTCCAAATTTTTTTTTTGTATGATGGAAAGAAGAAACTTATAATTTATGATTGATATAAAGTACAATTTTTCTTGTTATAACGGTTTCAAGAAGAAGATTTTCTTTATTGTATGTATTAATTGTGATTTTACTGCAATTAAAATTGAAGTATAAAAATTAATTCATTGTATTTCATAGTTGATTGGAAGGAACAGGAGAAAATAAAAAAAGAAATTCATACGCACAATTAGCAATAATTATTACCTTCGGATTTTTTCCTGATTTTAAATTACAAACTATTACATATATTTTCAAATTTTCATGTTCTTTCTTGAAAGAAAGTCATAATGTTGTCTGTTACTATAGGAAAAGATGACTTTTACCAATAACCTGGCTCCTTATTTGAAACTGAATATATTATACAAGAATTTTCGATATAGCGGAATTTTATGATAAATGAACTAAAGAATTCCAAATTATCGAAATCGTATATGACAAACAACATTTCTGATCTATTGGCCTTGGAGTTTGACTTGCATTTAAGAAACCTTACCCAAAGCCGTCTTATTGGGCATCAGACCTGGGGGCCATAAAACTTAAACGAGCTCACTTTCTGCATTAGTAATACATAAAATATTTGACTGTCATTGTATACAGACATTTATACTGACATCAATAAATTTGGCACTTGATTATATAGTATACAAATCTGCAAAAAAGGAAATTCACCACTCAATGTTTTTGTACAATGACAATAAAATTTAATAGAAAATCACAGCTTTCTTTGTTATGAGCAAGACACAAGAAACGAATAAAAGCAAGAGACTCACGGGTCTTGTAGGTCACAGCAGCATCACGTAACACCTTTCCAACATTTGAATTTGTTTCAGGCCATTACATTCAATATTTTAAAGGAGGAACCATTTTTTATAACAACTATACACTTAGTCTGTTCACTTTGGTTACATACCGGTAATACCCATAGGCAGAGAAGAAAAAATGCATTTCAACTATAATCAGCTAGTATTATTCATAATATTTAGTGGGGCCCTACCAAACAGGAACCAAAGACCCAGATCCTGTCCGGTTTCACAAATTTCACATTTTTTTAAATGGCACCCTTGTTCAACAAAAATGTCTGAATAAAACCGAGAGAGACATTTCCAAGCATAAATTAATTGATTTTCTGCATTTCATGAGAGTCTCTAGGGTACTCCTGACCTGGAGGCCTTGAAATTCACAATTCAGAAAGAAAGATCCTTGCTCATTATAGCTATATAGGTAGTTCATCTACGGGTAGTTCTTATCACTCGGGAGCAGGGGAGAAGATTTTGATACAATTAATGCATTTTTACTATATTATTTATATAGCCCATTCTTACACTAGAATTTAATCCCTGATCCCGGAGTCATAGAATTCACAATTTTGGAAGAAGCACCCCTCATTTTCAATGAATATATGCATTCTCACTATATAATCTATGTAGCCCCTCCCTAACACCAGAAACCTGATCCTGCGGCCCTGAAATTTCAAAATTAAGAAGAGGCACTCTTGTTCATCATAACTGTGTACATGTATATGTATGTACATGTATCTAGTTTGTTTAATACTAGAAGCCGAGAAGAAGATTTCCAAAAAATTAATGCATTTTCAATATTCCCACCCTACGACCAGAACCCATGCCCCATGGGCCACGGAATTCACAACTATTTGTAGAGACGCCTTTTCTCATTATGGCCATCTGTTTGTCTAATACCCAGGAGCAGAGAAGATTTTTAAAGAAATACATGTAACATCTTTATTATCTATATAGCCTCGTCCTGATCCTAGAACCCCCGACCCTGGGTCCACGAAATTCAGGACTCAGTGCTTATTACAATCAAGCAAACAGAATGTTTGATGTCAAGGATCAGGAGGTATTTTTAAAGATTGCATTTATTTTAGATGTTTTGGTGCCACACCACAGCCCTTTCCCCGGGGGGGGGGGATAAAATTCAGATTTTTTTCTCCTTTATCTATAGATTCTGTTTGCCAAAACTGGCTGAGCGGTTGAAGAGAAGAAGCTGAAAATCTTAACGCACAAAAACGGATGACAACAGATAGCAATTATGAATTCGTATGACCTAAAAAAGAATGAAGATACAAAATTCTTGTAAAAAGTGCAAATCAAGTATCTTATTTGTAGCAGTGAAGTTATGAAAGATTTTCACAGGAAACTACAAAAAAAAAATATTTGAAAACAAATATTGTCAGAGCATCTTGTGAAAAAGTAAAGGACACACGTGTAAAGAACTTCAATATCTTGGAGTTATTTGAGAGGTAGTATGGCAATACACAATGGTAAAAAGATTTCAGAAAAAAAACTCAATTGTTTAACGTAATACAATCACACAATGGTAATATTATCCCAATCAATACTGAACTATTCAACATGAAAGACAAGGACTTTTAACTGGTATCGTATTTCAAAATTCCGCCCGTTCTCTCGAACTTAATGGCTAATTAAGTTGTTTGTATCCTATGGGTGCAATATTCTTGGCATCCTTCAAGTTTCCAAAATGTTCTTCATATTCGTCGTCGATACTGACTTTGTTCTAAAAAATAATAATTAATCTCATTAATTATACAAAGTCTGTAATCAAAATAACTTGAAATTTTGGAATTAAATCTAAACAGTAATTTCCAGTCTAGCGAAGGCTGCTCAGCCATTTTAGATCGGACCAAAACCAAATGTACTGTTAAACACAATGAAATCTAAAGATCTCGAATATGATGAAATAAAATTAAAATCGAGATATTCGAGAGTTTAAGACGTTAAATATTAAATGAAAATCAATGTAAAATTAACATGATTAAGACAAACGTAAATTGACAGTGTCTTTATACATGAATCTAGACTATTTCGATTCGTATATTAAATAAATGAGATGAACTATTATTCCTGTACATTGTGACTCTTCAAAAATGTGTCTCATCAAAGTGTTTTCGTGCATGAGCTCATGTGCATTTCTGTGTGTGTGTATGTATGTGAAATAATAATCTAAGACTCACTTTCTTCCATTGGTTGTAAACCTACACAAGTTATTCATTAACGTACACGTATCAAGTTCTGCATGAAATGCCATTTTTCAATAACAGAAAGCCAATTTCACGTCGTACTATTGTCTATTTCAATCCTACATTGTAAATGTACTAATGTAATTGAATCTATCCATTCATCTACGGTGATATTTAAGCTATTTCCATATCATTGTTTCAAGAATTAAATTCCCTCTTACAATCATACAAAGTATAATTCAAAATAAAATATCTCAATTATTGACCTTTTTGAATCTGTGCCTTAGAGCTCCGGCCACCGTGACAAGTGCAGCGAAGAAAAGCGCCCCGGCCGTCAGCCCGGCTATAAGTGCAGTTTTGTCAGAAGAATCTATCGTCATAAAAGTAAATACATGAGAATATAATTCCTTGTGGCACACAGAGAAGAAAATTAAATTATTTTATGGCAAAATGAGAGATTAAATCAGCAAAATTTTCTAACATCATTATTTGATTTTTTTTCCCAGTTATGCAAATCTTTAATGAGTTAACTCATATGTCTTTTTTAATAGTTAACTTATAATGCTAAAAATAAACATTTTTTCGACGCGTCAAATTTTCGTTCATTGAGAGAAATATATTGGTTGGTGGGGACTTGTTCATGAAGAAATTTTGAGTAGTATTTTATCTTAAAAAAATCTTGGTTGGCAATTCTTGGGTCAGGAAGTCATGGATGAAGAGTAAAGCAGAATCAGAAACAAGTTTTAGGACACCACTGTGTCACCTTGATGTATCTGGAACATTACAATAAAACATCTATATTCTATACTTATTTATTTTGAGGTCTATTTTTATAATTCTTTCCGTCAAAAGCGACATGAACTTTAAATTAAGTCTTTAGATATATATAATTTTATTCGAAGCCATAAAATTTTAACAAAATTGTAGAGATGAAAAACTTTTTCCTGAATATCTTCCACCACAAAAAAAAACGAATCCCAATAAATCTCAGTTCTTTGTAATTTTAGAGCAGATATTCAATGTTATACATGTAGTTTTGTATTGTTAAATTCAAATAGGTAATAAAACATGAATTGTAATAAATAATTTTATTTAAAGAGTTTAAACCAAACGGTTAGTTTTTTGCACCAAAAATAGCACATTTGGGGTATTAAAAATCTAAGTGGATATTAAATTGGTTCCTTGTATCAAGCTTATTATGACTTATTTTATTTGAAGTATCGTATACTTTAAAATCTTAGATGTCAATTCTGAGATATCAGCCAAAATTTACATTTTTGGGGAACAAAGAATATTTAATTCGAAAAAATCTGCATTTCTTGGCAAAACCTGTAGATTGAATGTGATAATTGTGCTATAAATAGGTAATAAAACATGAATGGTCATAAAAAATGTGAAGTAAAGAGTTCCGACCAAGGTTTATTTAAAAGCCCTGACATGCATTAAGAGTTTATCTTTGCACAATTTTATTGTCTATTTAACATGTTTAAGATAGAGCAAGACTACATGTGTGTAACGTTCCAAAATAAACAAATTATCAGAGAAAAAGAATTTCGAAACCGTAAGTGATTGATGAGCTTAACGAAATTACATGTTAAAAGGTAATATTACATTTACATGTTATCGACAAAAAGAAGCCAAATGACTGCCATTCCTTTTTATAGAAGTTTATAAATATGCCTAATGTGAAGATATTAATAAAAAGTGAATTTTAAAAGTGAAATCTACCTCCCCTTTAAAGCAATTGAAAACCATTTTTTTTTATATAAAGGTAAATTTATTTTACCACTGAAAAAATCAATGTCAAATCAAGATTTAATATTAATTGCAATGATAACGTCAAATTATATGCAAACCATATGTTTTAAAGATAATATTTTGATTGCAATAAGAAATCTACCATCAGCTTTTGATTGACCCACTTGCTGGGACATATCAGATGACACGTTTGATGTCGTAGAAAATGACACGCTCGATGTCGTAGCTGATGTTGGACCATTTATAGAAGACAATATAGTACTTCCAGTAAAGACGTCAGTACTATTTGGGGAGTGTACAGTTGTTAAGGTCGTCGTGGATGTTGGGAGGGACTCTCCACACGAATACACAGAGGAAGCATTTCCACAGGTCAGTGTCAGATCAGAGGTACTGTCTACAGCTATCAAGAAATGGAGAAAAATAATGTGAACATTTCTATAGGCCAGTATCAGATCCACTTTCTACAACTTTAAAGAAATTGAGGAAAATAATGTGAACATTTCTAAAGGTCAGTGTCATATCAAAGGTACGTACTGTCTACCGCTATAAAGACATAAAAAAAATGAACATTTCTATTATAGGTCAGTGTCAGATCAGAAGCACTATCTATCGCTATAAAGAAATGGAAGAAAAATAAATTGAACATTTCTAAAGGTCAAGCCAAATCAGAAGCACTGTCTACTGCTAATATAAAAAAAATGGAAGAAAATAATTTTAAAATCTTGCATCCCTTTAAATTTTATGGTTTAAATGTCGTAAACGTATATGCAGCTTAGGAAACTACATGTATAATAGTTTGAAGCCAACACTAAAACATTTCACTTAAAATAAATTTTGACGATTGCCTTTAAAATTTCTTTATAGACTTTAAGGCATTAAAACAAGGAAGACTGTTTGCAAGACTATGTTTGAGTTTTTAAAAAAAATAGTCGACGTCTTTTATTACAAAGACAACTTGATGAAATAAAGCTGTCAAAAGGATGTTATATAATCTGGAAATAAAATAAGTATACTTTACCTTTAATGTATATTGCTTTATCAAGAACTTACAGTAAATATTCAAAGGCAAACAAACACACCTTGCACTGAAATCCAGAAGTTTCCTTCGATTCCAGCAAATGTATTATCGTATCTTATACTTAAGGAATCAGATTGGCTGGTATAAATAGTCGTCAGGGAAAACCCATTGTTTTGATCACAATCAATGGAGGTTTCTAATCCTCCCTCATTAATAACAAGTCTTTGGTAACAAGAACCACTGACGTCCTTGTGAAGACGTAAGTCTAAAAGCTCTATCTTAATAGTCGAACTTTTAGAAGAGGAAACAGAGCACACGCATCCAGAGGAAGTTGCGCAGTCGCCACTTTTGGCAGGATATCCGTTATTCCAAACGTATAGTTGATTTCCATTATTGATTGTCGAAGTGCAAATATTTGATATCAGTGACTCTACAAAACAATTAAATGATAAATGAATGAGATTATATATTGGTTGTTGACGAATTACATGTAACAAGTCATATGAAAAAAAAATGGATTTTACATATTGTTTCTTTGCATCAAATTAAAATACTCATAAATCAAAAAAATTAATTTAATAAATAAATTCTTAAAAATGTATTATATTTAGCGTGTACGATATTTTGCAGAAGTCGGTTTGTCAACAAGTTAGCATAAATTTGATTTAGCACATTTTAAGTGCTTTAACATTGCAAGACACAGAGCAATGTTCTAACACTAAGTGAAGCGTGCTTTTCGCCAAAAGCGATTATTGATATTAATAAATGAATTCACAGTCAAATGTTATACTAGCTTTAACAGTAAAAATGAATTTAAGAATGCTTACTCTTTATGCAGTGGTAATGCTGCCGCATGTAGTTTGTTTTCGTCATGAAAACACTCTGGTTGCAATTTTGTTCTGTTCCGTTCCATGCCACCTGGATCTTACAAGTCAGCCGACCGACACAGTTCGTGTAATGCACACCTTTATAGGAATCTCCATAGTAACGCCATCCACAATCCGTTGATTGGTTGTTATAGCGACAACAGAAAGAGTCATTACGATTGATTGTTGTTGATTCTTGTGGGCATGCGTGGGATTGCAATTTTGCAAAAGTAAAAACATCCCGGATGTAGAGAACTTCGCTGGTGTTACAGCTAGGCTCCAAGAAATCGTCAACTGTGATTCCGTAACAAGCCTCGAAAATCTGTTCTGCGGAGTCAATAGCTTAAATTGAAAAGAAACAAAGTACCAGTATATTGTAATCAAGATAGAAATAAGTGAAAAGGATCCCTCTTTCAGAAAATACTCTGCTTTATACATATGATTTATGATTACACTGAAAATACATAATACTTCTATTCAAAGAGATATTAGCCGTGACGGTCTTTTTATAACCAAAGAAGAATTAAATACATGGTGTTTAATTGGCACAATAGATATTCTTGATTGTTACTTTTAGCAACAATTCGGCAGCAAGTCAATACTTGTTTCTAATATATTTCTTTTAACTGAAATTTGTTATAATTCCAAATAGTTTTATTTTTCATTCTTTTTTTGGCCTTGTTTGATTGTTTATTCGTGTTTGTTTAGTTTTTTTCTTCTCTTATGGAGAAGATGTTTTCAAGAGTCATTAATATACTCACCGTCAATAGAAACGCAACACCCTAAGTTTAGCGTGAAAATTATATACGGGTTATAACTATGTAGCAGAAAAGTAAGGGCATCTTTTACTTTGCCAAATCAGCTATTTTACGGTTGAATGAATTTCTTTCCATTACCGGAAGTTCCTTTTTAGCCCTCTTAACAGAATTCAAAATTTTCCATTTTTAATAAAATTTTAACAATATTTTGGGTTTCCAAGGTTTTGAAACTGTTAATCATAAGTATTGTACTAAAAGGCCGGGGAAAAAATCCTTCTTTCTTAATGCCTAGGTCACATTTCCCGGCCGGTAGCCGTAGACCGGTGGTAATCCGTGGTGTTAGCGATGCCCCAACATCGGTCAGCCTACTAATCCTTAAAGTATCAGTCACATTATCCAGCGATGGGTATACGATGGGCAACCAATGCTTTTTATGATAAAAATGGCCTGGTTGCCGGCTGGACTTACAAAGGCCCAGCGATGCATTGCTAATCAAAAAACGATGTTCCAGGATAATCGGCCGATGTATATTCCATCGGTCATACATTGGTGAACATTGTTCGTACATCGGGCGACTACGGGCCAATGTTTGGTCGAAAATCGACCGGTGATCGGCAGTTATCTGTTGAACACCACTCAAACCCCCCGATGACCTCTGATTCAACGGATATTGGACGATGCTCGGCCATACATCGGCCGATCCTTGAAAGATGTGTTAATGATGGGTTACCGATGAGGAG
Source organism: Saccostrea glomerata (assembly GCA_003671525.1). Lineage (NCBI taxonomy): Eukaryota > Metazoa > Mollusca > Bivalvia > Ostreida > Ostreidae > Saccostrea > Saccostrea glomerata. The sequence goes on from PRKT01000728.1 coordinate 229,341, forward strand.
TGATGTGAGGCATCGTTGGAGACATCGCTGAATTTTAACTACGAATTATTTCCTACCGATGACCCCACCGATTCGCAAAATTGCCTCAGTCACCGTCCGATCACTAGTGGTGCCCGGCCGGCAACCATGCCATTTTCATCAAAAAACGCATCGGTTTCTCATCGTATACCCCATCGCTGGATAATGTGACTGATACTTTACCGGATGTGATGCCTATATTTCCTCAAAATGACTGATTTTAATTGCTAATTCTGGAAATTCTCAAAATAAAGAAAAAAAAAGAGCTGCAGATACAAATGTACACTATACAACGACTCATCAGGCTCATGTGTTTCAATAGCATAAATGACAGTTTCTTGACCGGAAGTCAAAAAGTTGCTACACTACGCCGGGTTAGAGAAAATTCGACCCCAATATCTGAAAAGCATGTACATGTATTTAAAAATGCCCAAAAATATTAATTTCGCTCAGATTAAGACATTAATAAACTTAATGCATGGTAGAAATCGGGCTGCATTTGTTGTATATGGCGGACTAGAATGTTTTAATTAAATGGTCGGAAGGGGGGATGTTGTAAGATTTACCGGGTATTTGTTTCTTTCTAAGGTCTAAAAATAACATTAATGTTTAAATGGAGCATTAATTTTTTGTAAATTTACTTTTTACCTAAATATATTCATTTTTTATGTTATCGTTAAAATTTAGAAGGTAACACATAACTCTTAAAACATCCCCCCTTCTTGCTATCAGTTATTTTGATGAAATATAGGCATCACATCCGGTCAAGAAAGAAGGATTTTTCCCGGCCTTTTAGTACAATGCTTATGATTGACAGTTTCAAAACCTTGGAAACCCAAAATATTGTTAAAATTTTATTTAAAATGGAAAATTTTGAATTCTGTTAAGAGGGCTAAAAAGCAACTTCCGGTAATGGAAAGAAATTCATTCAACCGTAAAATAACTGAATTTGCAAAGTAAAAGATGTCCTAACCTTTTTTGGAACATAGTTATAACCTGTTTTTAATTTTAACCCTAAAATTAGGGTGTTGCGTTTCCATTGACGGTGAGTATATTTTCATGTACAAGAATGTTGAGGATTTTTAAATAAACTCAAGCAATTTCTTTTTCAAAGGTCTTTAAGAGTGAGCATCATTTTTTTTACCACCGAGGTACTTAACACACTTTGAAAAACATGTAGAAAACAACAATCATGGACTTAGATTTTAATAACAGTATTCTTTCTATAGAAGCTTCAACTAATTGGTCTGCCGTAATGAGAAGGAGTAGAGAAGGTATTACGGTACAAAGTTTTACCCCTAGGACATATTTGGTCGATTTTGAATATGTCTTATTGTTGAACCGAGTTTCATACAGTAAAATTCGGTTATAACGAAGTCACTGGGACCTGTGAAATTACCTCCCTCTATCGGATTACGTTATTCGTTATATCCGTATAAGAAATTCACTTAATTTATATAGCTGATGATTCAAGAAAAATTCGCTATATCCGTGATTTCGTTATATCCTTGCTTGAACTAAACGAGTTTTACTGTATTTATAACAACCTCAAAACATAACCACGAGTAACAATGTTTGTACCTTTATGTGGAATTAGCATGGAATATAGTTAAATTTACTTTTATTTGGGATTTACAATGTATCAGTATCGGCGAACCCATTCCATCCGGCCATCAATTAAATAACAAAGCACGCTCATACTAAACAGAGACAGAACAAAATAAAAAGGATTAACAAATAAATTATAAAGAAATCAAATTACAAAAGCTTCTGGGCGACTCGTGATAGTTTTGGTGACGTGTGTCTAAATGAATTTTTAAGAAGATAAAAGATTAAGTGTTAATAAATATAAACAGAAGTCAATTAAGGAATGAAGTTTTCATCTCTGACTGTCCCATTGGTTGTTATTACTTTATAAAATTTCTCATAAATTAATAAAGTATTTGCAAGTATATTGACCAAAGTGTTGACCAGTTGTTCAAGGTATTTCAATATGGTCGACATCAACGCAGGTTAAATAGATATAATTTTATATAATTTTTTTTTTAAGTCACGCACTTTGAAGAATTAAAATTCAATTTATAAAGTGCGTTGCAACTTTGCATGCAATAGAAAAGTGGACAAAAATAAAGAGTAGGCATGCCATATAGTGATATGACTTGCTTTTGGATTTTTTGTTTATCGGTCTTGTGTTAATAAATAGTTTAGATAAACAACACATGGCCTTTAAAAAGCAGACCATTTCCTTTTCTATCGTGTTCAATACCAAAGAAAAGTGACGTAAGGGGACTATTTAACCCTTTGTGTCTATTGAACATGCACACAAATCAATGTTTGCTCAATGTGTGCATTCAATGCAATCAAATACCCGTTATGATTTGACTTTAAAGTTTTCTCTTTTGGATCACTATATTTCTTTACTAAATAAGTTTAAAACATTTAGTAATGTAATTATACAATTAATCTCTATTCGGTTAAATTTCACAACCAGGAAGTTTAATTGATTGGTCAACATTAACATGATTAAGGATCGGATTAATATGTATATACGACTGTTTTACTTGTTAAATGATTTATACCTCCGCATATCACAAATAAAAAAGTGAGCGAAATATATGCTATCATATTAGAAGAAATTAAAAAAAGAAAGATCTCAGTCCATTTCCAACATCCTTTCTTTCTTCAAACATACATGTAGTCCAAGAAATAGTTTTAAGAGTTAATACAATTTTAGTTACTTTCGCTGGGTTATGACATTGCAATTTTAAATCGAGACATAATTTGATTTTTTTTTTACACGTAAATTGTATAGTCATGATCTTTTTTTTTTATTTGAAGATTGTCCGTTCATATGTGTATACATGAATGAATATATTATCATTTCTGTGACATATATAAATGTATGTAATTTCAAATGAAAAAAAAATTAAATATTTTAAAACTTACCTTGTTGACTTTTGAAACAGCACGAAATACAAATAAACACAATAACGGTAAGCGAATGAAAACTTTTTGAACATATATTCATTCCGAGTTTGTTGGAAAAAATTAGGTTGTGATAAAATCCAATTTTTTATCGAATCTCATTTATACAGTTTCAATTGCCGGTTATCAAGTATATTTGACATATGTTGCTAGAACCTACAATTTTGGACGTAAAAAAAAGTTTTTAAGACGATCTAGACAAATCAAAAACTTCATAAACTGTTTTACAACTACCGGGTTCAATTTAAATTCCCCTATTTCTCTCATTGTCTCGTGTCAATACGACCGTGGTTAAAATCGATCGATTCAAAAGTTTAAACTCTCAAGTAATCGACAATCAAGGCGTGACAAAACAAAAAAAAGTCGTCCTTCCAATTTTTTTATGGGTACAGTACAGTCAACGCGGTTTATGCATTTACCGCGCACCCCCGCGGTGCGAATTTTATCGCGGTTAGTACAGGTGTCTCAGGTAAAAACCGCGTGCCCCCGCGGTTCAGTAATCCAGGTAGATCACACCGTCACGGTGCATCTTACCGATTACAGGTGAAAAAACAGTCTTGATCTAAAACGCGAGTTACCTCCCTTTGAAAATATAAACCAAAACAAAATAAAGCGAAATTAATGATATTTTAAAATTCATAGTCGTTGAAATATTTGAAGTACAAAATGAAAATTAATTTTTCTAAAAAAAAAAAAAGAATACTCTCATGTATCTAAATAATTATAACAATCGTCAAAGCAATTTTCAAATAGCGTTTACTAATTCTTGAATTACTTTTTTTAAATGCGTTCATTCTATTTAGATCCAGGACTTTCGATATAAATTACTGTATGTGATATATTTATAGGACAATGCAAGATAAAACACGCAGTTTGCTATTCATGATATTCAATATTAATTCATATTTTCGTTGGGTGTTTTTTTTTTTTTTTTTTTTTTTTTTTTTTTTTATTTTAATAGTGGATTGATTAAAGAAACGATCTATCGCAGTGTCACTTTCAGTGGGGCTATAAATGAAAGTGTTTTAAATTTATTAATCTTCAAATATAGGATTATAATACGAAGAAGATTTTTATGTAATCAGCATTCTTCGAGTCGTCTGTAAAGTGTCATTCCTTTATTCTGGGGCATTGTTCTTGAAATCAGTAGGGTGTGTATGTGTGTGTAATTTGATGGCCTACCAATCCGTAGAAGATAAAATAAAATTAGAGCTAGACCTTGTACGCATACCTGGTCCTCACAGCTGTACACTGGACAAGGTGCGATCCCCTGCACCAGCCCTACCCCTGGTGTACACGTGCGTGCCCGAAAGCGGGTCAGTAAATTTCAACTGTCGTACATGTTTAACATTCTTCACAATGACATTTACATTGATCATATAATTTAATACAAATTTGAATTAATTATTTAAATTTACGATATGCAGATTACCATGATTACTTTCATGTAAAAAGTCAATTTTGATGTACATGTATTATTCATCCCCCCTTCCCCCTTATTTACTTGGACTCTATTAATGTGTCTTACACAAAACTCAGCACAATCACAACTTTGGATGGAGGGTTATTTTCCCAATATTAGTAGATAGAAGCTAAGTTGATTTAGAAAATTTTGTATTCATGTATGAAAATTCAACCAAAACAGTGCAAAAAAAAAAAAAAAAAAAAAAAAAAAAAAAAAAAAAAAAAAAAAAAAAAAAAAAAAAAAAAAAAAAAAAAAAAAAAAAAAAAAAAAAAAAAAAAAAAAAAAAAAAAAAAAAAAAAAAAAATACCAAGCTTATTACTGCAAAATTCTATTCGGACTATTTACAGCGTGTTAACAAAAATTTACTGAAAGAGAAATTCATAAACACCACAAACAATATCGGAACAACATTTTATGTGTATTTTGCATTGGTAAGTAATTTTTTTGTCCTTGTTAGATCTAGTACATGTATAAACAGTGTACATGTAGCTGCACAGACTAATCGTAGTCTCCTTAGTAACTGGTGGATTCCTGTGTATTGTGCGCGTTCAAGCGGAGAGGGATTTCCTGTCTCACAGTGACACTGTACTGGGTATAATTTCACACCTTTGTGAAAGACAAAGGATTTGGATTT
>PRKT01000728.1:235259-250979 GCA_003671525.1 Saccostrea glomerata
TACCCCCCCCCCCCCCCCCCCCCAAAGATTCCCCTACTGCCGTCTGCATGAACTTCACTTCTTTTTTAAAACATAATGTTGTACGTTTCAAAAATATTAATTTTACATTTAAATTCACAAAAAAAAGACTGATCTTAATAAATTTAAATGACTTTCCCTGTATATGCATGGTCTTCTACAAATACAAAAAATTGGAATGTTAACACCGAGGGCTGTTCTATATGTACTGTGTAAATGTTACTGCAAAATTACGACAAGCTAATATATTTCATTGCGTAGTTAATCCCATACGTTGACAGGGTAGGCTATAGAGGTGTACATGTAAATGATAGAAATAATATTAATTCTTTTACATATACATGTATAGCAAAAGGACGATATATCAATTTATTATGCACGACCGTATGCACAACAAAGCACCCCGTTTCATCTTTATACTATTATTATGCGGAAAGAAAATTTTAAGCTTTCTCTTTTTATATTTGCACATTGAGAGTTAATTAATTAAGTAACACTCTAAACTGCATAAAATATTTCTACTACTCAGTGTTTTCAGTTAACACGCTTTTCTCATGAACATTGTTCGTACTTACAAGAAATTACTTGTACGCTTTCAAGCCGAAATGCGTTGCCGTTTAAAATGAATTTTGCCGATTAAAAAAAACAAACAAATAATAATACGAGAGAGAGAGAGAGAGAGAGAGAGAGAGAGAGAGAGATTTACTGCACACTGCCTATAAACATGTTTCAGAATATCTAGCTCTTCCACCCATCGAATATTTATCGAAACATGTATGCGTTTCATTGTAAAAGTGATACACGGTATATAGTCATTAACTGATTAATTTAGAGAAATGAAGTTTATGCTTATGCTGAGGATATAATTTATTTTATAAAAACAACTTTTTTGTTTGTTTGTTTGATTTTTTTTTTATTCTTCAAGTAGTAGTTAAATTGTATAATATTTCTAATAGCACCATTTTTTTAAAACTCAAAACCTGCAATTTTACCGATCGACCAAACAATCTCAGTTATAGATATTATACGGCCGTACAGGTAAAATAAATCCGATAAGCCAGTCAACGGTAAGTCACACCGCCGCGGTCTATACCTGGCTACAGGTAGGACCGCGATGAAATAACCGCGGGGGTGTATCGCGGAAAGGATCAAAACACCGCGGGGGGAGCGCGGTTTAATGCCTAATCCGCGTTGACCGTACTGTATATTGTAAACTGGTTCCAATGATTGGAAGGGGGGATCATGAAGTTTCAAAGAGTAAAAATAAAGGTTTTCATTACAATTTTCAGCTGATATATAAATTTTGTTTTTCTGCAATTTTTCATTGAGCACATATTAATCATACATGTAAATACCAAACGTACCTTTAAGATCTGGATATCACTCTATTTGTTAAAACTGTCTTATTTAAATTTTAGAATGTCTCATTTGTATCTTACTATGATATTTGACATTAAAACTGAACATGATTTGTAAAAGGAATGTATCCGCCATTTTTGATCGAACTCTTGTTATATCTGAGGCCACCTATATAAATGACCTGACTTAGTCACTGTACAGTGTAAGCAGTAGTCGGTGTACTTCGGTGTAGGCAGGCGTATGCATTGCAATTAATCGGTAGTGACAAAAATAACTGATATACTTGTTCTACACATGTAATGATGCTGGAAAGAAAAATTATATTAAAAAAAATTACAAAAATTGTACAAGTCAGTGCAGTATAAACACACCGATAAACTAGTTACAGTGAAATATTATAACAAAGGTAGTTAAGATAAGTGCAAGATAATTTCAAGTCAACAGCACAAAATATGTACTAGGAGAGGAGACATGTAAGAATGGACCGGGAATTCTAACCTGGAACTGCTGCATCAATAGTAAGGTGTTTTTTCTCACTTTTATAAACAATAGTAGGTTTCGAACACTCGTGACAAATAACTGGGTGCTTCAACACAGCCGTTATAACCACTGAGCCACGAAGTCGCACACTTTTGTCAGGTGTTCTACCGACTGACTGCTACCTAGACTAATATTATATCCATAGCTAAAACTACTACATAGTGAAATACATGTATTATGATAAAATGCTTTGTGGTTAATTTAATTTTATCTATCTGCAATGCTGAAATTCGGGTATAGGGCCTAATGTACATGTACTTCTAAATCATCGTTTTTTAATTAAATAAAAAAACTATTTCTTGTACATGTATGTTAGTAACTATAATTTAAAAAAAAAAATACTTTAAAATAATTAAGAATAGCATGAATAACTATAAAAAAGCAATAAAGTGATAAATGAAAATCGACAAAATCCGTTTTAAGTGTAAAAGTGATAAGAACACCACTGTATAATTTATTAGATTTTCCGACCTAGAATGTGATTTTATTTACTATTGAATATATTGCTGATCTTTTTGGTGCTTTTCTACATGTAAATGTCCTGAACAACTATCTTACCATGCGTTATTTTTATTCAAAAGTCTAAAATTGTTTATTTTAATTGGTTCGTTACAAAATCTCGGTGGAGACATCACTATATTGCTGCATGGTTGATCGGGATCGGGATACCAATTTTCGTTTTTAGAAAATAAATGTACTTTCGGTTTACCCTTATCTGCATAAACTGGACCATGGCTAGTTTAAGAAAATTTTCAGCTTACCTGTTTAGAACACAGTTATGTCATCCCAGGACGCTTGGTGGATACAAGAAGAAATCTTACACAGCCGTAAATTACCTTACAAATTCTGCACAGTGTTACACATTAAATATGTCAAAGGTAGGCCTAAATAAATAGCTGATTATCAGATTATGAAAGAACAAAAATACCTTGTTTAATTTGTAAAATATATTTTAGTAGAAAGTGTATGAATATAATACCGCCAGATTTATTTTGGTTTAGATAGAATTTCAATAAATTTGATTAAAATACATGTACATATGTACATAAAATGGTAATTATTCTGGAAGCTCTAAACATTAACAAAATCTGCTTTCTGGACTTGAAGAAAAAATATATTACATAGAGGTGTATAAATTAAGACTTTTTCATTTATATAGAATTATAACATAGATTACCAATCTGATTAAAATACAGATCTCTACATAGCACAAAGAGCTCTCTGCGCTTTGTGATATGTAGAGATCTGTATTTTAATCAGATTGATAGATTACCTGCCTTATTTCAACGATAAAAAAAGTTCGATGACGATGGACTATTTTTGAGCAGAAATCACAGTTGTTCGAGTCTTTGACTATCTCGTGAAAATAAGATTTCTCTAAAAAATAAGTGATCTACAGTACATTGGACAACAATTTTAGAAAGAGAAGTATTTTTTACTTCACCTTTATCTAGATAGTTGACTCATTGTCCTTGCACACCCTCTACCCACAAACTCTTTCATAAGTGAAGTATTTGCATGAAATCTTAACAATAACAGCATGGGGCCAAGGGAAGACAAAATTAACTTCATAAAAGGACTTTTTGTACAGGTTTTTGACCCTGAAATTTGAACTAGAAAATTTGTTGAAGCTCAGTAGACACAGTATTAGACTTCCCTCGAGCAATCTTACATATAACTCAAACCTACATGTAATATCCAGTCTATGGCACGCCAAATTCACAAAAATGAGATAATCATAGTTTCTCAGTCGATATACTAGGTTTATGGGTTGTACACTATAGTTTATGGACTGTAAACTATAGTAAAAAACGTTAATCTACATTTTACATCTGTAAACCATAGTTAACGTGATAATCTATGTTTCAAGACGTAAACTATACTTAACACCGAAAACGATCATTTGCGATTGCAAAACATAGATTATCTGATAAATACAGTTTCACGATTTGTAAACGATAGTTAACAAACCATTAACTATAGTTAACGATCTGATAAATATAGTTTCACGATTTGTGAAACTATGATTAACAACTCTTAACTGTAATTAACGATTGTAAACTATTGCTTACAAATGTGAATCTATGTTTATCAACAAAATCTATTGTTAACGTTTTATTACAGACAGATAAACTTAGATTAGCATTCGTAAACTATAGTTAACATTCGTTAAATATAGTTTTACATATAAAAACTATACTTCATGAATTTGAACTATAGTTTACAGTTGATAAACCTAGCTTATCAATTGTGAAACTAGGTTAAGCTTATTTTTGTGAATTTGGCGTGCCATACCAGTCACTGCATCATCTCAAGCCACAGTCCGGAACTCATCCGCATATAGCCATACATGTTAACCTATTGTGATGAAAAATAGGGAGATTCAGACCTCAAAAGCGGTATCATTGCGCGCGTGTTGTTTAACACTTGGATTATCGATATCTTTCATGTAATATACATGTATATTATAAGCCTTAAATGAAATCAGGTACCTACACTAATTAATCTTAAATATCAACAGCAAAGAAGAAGACAGAAACACCTTAAGTTTGACATAAATTTTACAAATTCAAATATTTTTCATGCTCGGATTGGCTGCTTTACTTAGCCTTTTGAAGAGTGATCTTTGCTGATATAGCTTAGAAGCAACAATTCTGAATGTTCATTCAGTTTTTATAAACAAAACAAATGATAAAATTGTTTAATCTAGATCTAAAACAAGTTCCTATCTTTCGTTATATAAATCAGATTTCCCGCGATGATCGAAAACGAAAGTAGAGATGTGTCACATGGCTTGGTCAATCGAGTGATTTCTATTGACTTTATTGATAAAGTTGTGAGCTTCTGTGCTTTTAAAGACGATGTCAAATGTTTTCATCTAATTCTTAAAATCTGTATCTCCTTTTTCATGGCAGGGATGTTGATTAATTTATCGTAACCAATCTAATCACTGGAGTCTTGTGTTGTTGTCGTTGTCAAATCCGTGCTTGAAATCTATGTACAAAAAAAGCGTTTGTATGATTTCGAGTCAAATCACGCGATATCTAGCGAGATTTTATGAGAGTGGCTTCAAAAATGGATACCCAAGCGAACCAAAAATACTTAAGACGCAGCTTTTGTAGAAAAGCGGTAGATTTCTGAATTAAATCGGTAGGCGGGAGATGGAGTGAAAAAGCGGTAGACTCCCGCCTAAATCGGGAGAGTTAACATGTATGATATAGCTCTCTCCTTACCGTGGCTGCTTGATCACAAAAAGTGTCACAAACTTGAATATTTACGCCTCTCTATTGTGACGTCATATTCAGTAAATGACAAGTTTTGTTTCCATCGCAATTGAAATCAACAAATTACATCAGCAGTATTTGGTACACTGCGAATGGGTATTGAAAGGTCGCATGAAAGGTCAATTTCCGACTATGCTTTACTTGCATTGGTCAATACTTTAATGAGATATGAGAAATTCTCGTCTCATGCAACCACGGCCAGAATAGGAGAGGATCGTACATTTTGGTCGTGGTTTGCGACGATGCAGTCATTGTAGCATTTGTAAAATGTAACCTGCATACTGGATGAGGAGTTTAGATCAAATCACAAGTAAATTTCAATATATGCACCATGCATGTAAATGTATCTGAACGTATACAAATAAATAATTTAACTAGTGAGATAATCCTTAGTCTGATTTTAATTGGAGCCTTACAATAAAAAGTTAATATTATTAAGAAGACAAGGTGAATATGGTGCACCTTTTTATTATATAGCTAATAAATAATCTCTAATAAAATACTACCAAAAATCTGGAGAATTTTATCGCTGAATATCTTGACGTTTTATTGAACGCTGAGTTTGTAATACTCTCAAGCTCATGCATTTGAACAGCCAACTTGTGCCAATATTCACCAATTTAAGTTCAATAACCCTATTTTATCACTTTACAATTATAAAATTACATAACAAGGCGTGTTTGTGAAACAATATGCACCTGGCGAGAACAAAGTTAGAAAAGCTTTTTTTGGCATATAGGTCACAGTCAAGGTCACAAGTTCATTGACTCTGGTGTCATTTGAAAGAACTTTTTTAGTGGAGTATGCATATACCAATTTTGAAAACTCTTTCTCTCACATTTCAAAGTTATGGCGAAGGTCACAGTTCAAAACAGGCAGACAGGCAAACAAACAAATTAACACACAAATAAACAAATAAGCAGACAAACAGACAGACAAGACAAAAATAATCTACACCAAAGATCTATCGATCTGGGCACATAAAAAAAGAACACATTTCATAGATTCACAAGTGTAAACAATGAGTTATCTGACCTCTTTATCCTGTTTGTGAACATCACTGATTCCTGGTATTGGGGACTTTGGTATCACTAAAAAGTGGACTGGGGCTTGTGGTGAAACATCTCGGAAAGCCAGGCACTAAAAATAGAAAGTCAGGTACTAAATATAGAAAGTCAGGCACTAAAAATACAAAGCCAGGCACTAAAAATACAAAGTCAGGCACTAAAAATTCATTCAAAGTCAGGCACTAAAAATTCAAATTCAGGCACTAAAAATTCTAATTCAAGCACTAAAAATACAAAGTCAAGTACTTTAAAAAGAATGTCAGGTACTAAAAATAAAAAGCCAGGTACTAAAAATACAAAGTCAGGTACTAAAAATAGAATGTCAGGTACTTTAAAAAGAATGTCAGGTACTAAAAATACAAAGTCAGGCACTAAAAATAGAAAGTCAGGTACTAAAAATAGAAAGTCAGGCACTAAAAATACAAAGTCAGGCACTTAAAATACAAAGTCAGGCACTAAAAATTCAAAGTCAGGTACTACATGTAAAAATAGAAAGTCAGGTACTAAAAATACAAAGTCAGGCACTAAAAAATAGAAAGCCAGAAATAAGCTGAATATATAAAGTTACAAACAAGGGAGTCAAATTACTGTAGACATACTTTACTCCACAGAGTCACAATTCCGCGGAATCTCAATTTCTGGTTAATTTCTGGGCTTGAGTGACCTGAGTTTATGGTTCATATGAGTAAAAACAACCATTATATTATTAATTGTACAGCAAAGAAGATGTTCAACAAACCAGTTCATCTTCATATATGATATCTGCTGGGATAGACTTATCAACAATCTTGGAAAAAATGGTTGGTTTCCCTGTCCTCTTTGAACCCTGGGCCTTTTTCACCTCATCACACAAGAGAGTTCTACTTGTTGTATAATGCTGTTGACAGAAAGAAGAGTTCTATTTAGCTTCTGCTTTCATTAATCTGTTACAGGCAAAAACAATAATTTTAAAAGTTGTATGTTTAATGGAAGCTCTAAACACTGCACGCTAAAGAGATAGGGTAGATTTATGCCCTAGCTTCGAGGTAAATTTAAGAAAATTGTTATTTTCAGTTAAATAAATAAATTACACAATTTGTAAGAGCCAGCACAGTGAGCTAAATAGACATTGTCTGACAAGAGTGTAAGAACAGATTAAATTCAGAATGAATTCTGTACATAGATGTACCTCAAGCAAATTTTTTGTGTGAAACCTTCCCAGAATTCCTTAGCTACCAGGATTCCTTTGATAATAAATAAATAACATAAAAAATGAAAGGCTCTCAGTTTGTAGAAATCTTTTAAAAAAAGAAACAAAAGCACTCTACAATGTCTTTCATTAAAAATTGCACTAGGTCTATCAACGTGACACTACGCTTTCTCTCGGACAAGCTCAATTATGCCATGTGATGTCACAGTCTTGATGTCGCATGCAAATTGATTTAAAGTAGCGGATCAATGTTTCACGTGTTATAATAAATAATTAATAGTACAACTGTGCTCGCCCTCATCCAAGATTCTTCTGACTCTTAAAGTCTTAACCCTGCTTTTTATAAAGGGCTTTGAGTCAGAGGAATCTCGGATTTATTTGCTCACCCCAACGATCACAACGCAAAAGATATTAGATTAAGATGTTTTTATCTTTTGAAATCAAGACCAAGATGTGTAATTCAATTCATTAACAACTGTGATTTCTGCTCAAAAATAGTCCATCGTCATCGAACTTTTTTTATCGTTGAAATAAGGCAGGTAATCTATCAATCTGATTAAAATACAGATCTCTACATATCACAAAGCGCAGAGAGCTCTTTGTGCTATGTAGAGATCTGTATTTTAATCAGATTGGTAATCTATGTTATAATTCTATATAAATGAAAAAGTCCTAATAACAGTATGATTCGAACACTCGCGACAAATATAACTGGGTGCTTCAACTCGGCTGTTACAAGGTATAACCACTAAAAAGCCACGAAGTCGCACACTTTAGTCAGGTGCTTTACCGATTGTCCTACCTAGGCTATAAAATTTCCATGGCCAAAACCACAACATAATGAAATACATGTACAATGATTTGTTGCTTTAATTTAAACTATATACAATGCTGAAATTATGGTATTAGGTTCATGCATTTCTAAATGTATCTACTCATCATTTTTCAAATAAAAAATACCAATCCAGTTACTAATTTTGAAAATAAAAAAAATACTTTAAAATAATTAAAATTAAAAATTTTAGAATAACATGAATAACGATAAAAAAAGCAATAAACTGATAAATGAAAATTGACACAGTCCGTTTTAGGGGAAGATGTTATACATGTACTTATACACCACTGCACAATTCATTAGGCCTATGTTTTCCTGGAATGTGATTTTTATTACTTTTGAATACATTGCTGGTCTTTTTAGTTCATTTCTACATACATGTAAATGTTCTGACCGACAATCTCACCATGCGTTTTTTCTCTTCAAAAGTCTAAAATTAATTTTTCTGGTTTCTCACAAAATCTCGGTGGTGATATCTTTCCGACATGATTATGCCCATGATGATCGGGATCGAGATACCAAATTTCGTTTTTATGATAATAAACGTACTTTCGGTTTACTAAAATTTGCATAAACTGGACAACTGGATCATGGCAGCTAGTATAAGAAAATTTTCATCTTGCATGTTCAGAACACAGTTATGTCAACACAGGACGCTTGTTGGATACAAGAAGAATTCTTATACAGCCGTAAATTACCTGAGAAATTCTGCACAGTGTTACACATTAAATATGTCTAAGGTAGTTTATCTGATTATCCACGGGCTTGCTCCTGGCGTGTAATAATCATTTATTAAAAATCATATACCATAATAATAAAACTACACCATTATTACGGTATATGATTTTTAAAATAAATATTTATTACACGCCGGGAGCAAGCCCCTGTGGATAATCAGATTATGAATTGAAAAATATACCTTGTTCAACTGTAAAATATATTTTATTTATAACAGAAAGTGTATAAATATAATACCGCCAGATATTTCAATAAATTTTGTTAAAATACATGTATTTTTAAAATGGTATTTCTTCAGGAAGCTCTCAACATTAACAAAATCTGCTTTCTAGACTTGGAGAAAAAATATATTACATAAACAAGATAAAAGTGTATATATTAAGACTTTTTCATTCATATACAATTATAACATGGAGTACCTGCCTTATTTAAGTTTGAAGACAATGGACTATTGTTTAGCAATAATCACAGTCGTTAATGAATTGAATTACAATACTTATTCTTGGTCTTAATTTAAAATGCTAAAAACATCTTAATCTAATATCTTTTGCGTTGCGATCATTGGGGTGAGCATATTAATGCGATATTCCTCTGACTCAAACCCCTGTATAAAAAGCTGGGTGAAGACTCTAAGAGTCAGAGGATTCTTGGATTAGTTGTACTATTAATTATAACACTTGGAACATTGATCCGCTACTTCATATATTCAATTTGCATGCGACATCTAGACTGTGATGTCACATGGTGTAACGGAGCTTGTTGGAGAGACAATGTAGCACACTTGTCAGGTTGATAGACCTAGTGCAAATTTTAATGAAAGACGTAGAGTATTTTTGTTTCTTTTATAAAAGATTTCTACAAACCGAGAGCCTTTTATGTTTTATGTTATTTAATTCTGCGAAGGTTTCACACAAAAAATTTGCTTGAGGTATGTACGGATTTCATTCCAAATTCCATCTGTTCTTCCAATCTAGTCTATTTAGCTCGCTCTGTTGGCTCGTACAAATTTTGTAATTAACTGTAAATAACAATTTTATTAAATTTACTTCTAAGGGCATAATTCTACCCTTTCTCTTTAGTGTGCAGTGTTTAGAGCTTCCATGAAACATACAACTTTTATTTTTTTTAAATTATAAATTGATTTAAAATTATTGTTTTTGCCCTAACAGATTTATGAAAACAGAAGCTTAATATATCTCTTCTTTCTGTCAACAGAATTATACAACAAGTAGAACTCTCTTGTGTGATGAGGTGAAAAAGGCCCAGGATTCAAAGAAGACGGGGCAACCAACCATTTTCTCCAAGATTGTTGATAAGTCTATCCCAGCAGATATCATATATGAAGATGAACTGGTTTGTTAAACATCTTCTTTGCTGTACAATTAATAATATAATGGTTGTTTTTATTCATATGAACCATAAACTCAGGTCAATCAAGCCCAGAAATTAACCAGAAATTGAGATTCCGCGGAATTGTGACTCCGTGGAGAAAAGTATGTCTACAGTAATTTGACTCCCTTGTTTGTAACTTTTTATATTCAGCTTATTTCTGGCTTTCTATTCTTTAGTGCCTGACTTTGTATTTTTAGTACCTGACTTTCTATTTTTAGCTCTACTGGTCATAGACCAGAAGAGCTTATGCAATAGTAATGTGTCCGGCGTCCGGCCGTCTGTCTGTCCGTCTGTCTGTAAACAATTTTTCAAAACGCTACTCCTCCTACAATTTTAGTCTGATTTCAGTATTACTTGGCACACAAGTAGACTACACTAAGATACATAGAATAGTGCATCGCTTTTTAATTTCAAAGAATGGTGTTGCCATGGTTACTAAAAATAGAATTTTCTGTGAAATTCCTTTAAAACACTACTCCTTCTACAGTTTTGGTCTGATTTCAATAAAACTTAACACACAGGTAGACTATACTAAGATACATAGAATAGTGCATCGGTTTTTGATTTTGATGAACGTTGTTGCCATGGTTACTAAAAATAGAATTTTCTTTGAAATTCCTTTAAAATGCTACTCCTTCTACAGTTTTGGTCTGATTTCAATATAACTTGGCACACAAGTAGACTGCACTAAGATACATAGAGCAGGGCATCGGTTTTTGATTTCAATAAACGGTGTTACCATGGTTACTAAAAATAGAATTTTCTGTGAAACTCCTTTGAAAAGCTACTCCTTCTACAGTTTTAGTTTGATTTCAAAATAAGTTGGCACACAAGTAGACTACACAAAAAAAACATAAAATAGAGCAATGGTTTTTGATAAGTACAAACCAGTAGAGCTACAGTCTCGACAGAGACTTCTGGTTACATGTAGTACCTGACTTTGTTTTTTAAGTGCCTGACTTTGTATTTTTAGTGGCTGACTTTCTATTTTTAGTACCTGACTTTCTATTTTTAGTACCTGACTTTGTATTTTTTGTACCTGACTTTGAATTTTTAGTGCCTGACTTTGTATTTTTAGTGCCTAAATTTGACATTCTTTTTAAAGTACCTGACTTTGTATTTTTAGTTCCTGAATTTGAATTTTAAGTGCCTGATTTTGAATTTTTAGTGCCTGACTTTGTATTTTTAGTGCCTGAATTTGATTTTTTAGTGCCTGACTTTGTATTTTTAGTGCCTGACTTTGTATTTTTCGAGCATGGCTTTGTATTTTTAGTGCCTGACTTTCTATATTTAGTACCTGACTTTCTATTTTTAGTGCCTGGCTTTCCGAGATATTTCACCACAAGCCCAGTCCACTTTTTAGTGATACCAAAGTCCCCAATACCAGGAATCAGTGATGTACACAAACAGGATAAAGAGGTCAGATAACTCACTGTTTACACTTGTAAATCTATGAAATGTGTTCTTTTTTTATGTGCCCAGATCGATAGATCTTTGGTGTAGATTATTTTTGTCTTGTCTGTCTGTTTGTCTGCTTATTTGTTTATTTGTGTGTTAATTTGTTTGTTTGCCTGTCTGCCTGTTTTGAACTGTGACCTTCGCCATAACTTTTAAATGTGAGAGAAAGAGTTTATGAACTTGTGACCTTGACTGTGACCTATATGCCAAAAAAAGCTTTTCTAACTTTGTTCTCGCCAGGTGCATATTGTTTCACAAACACGCCTTGTTATGTAATTTTATAATTGTAAAGTGATAAAATAGGGTTATTGAACTTAAATTGGTGAATATTGGCACAAGTTGGCTGTCCAAATGCATGAGCTTGAGAGTAATACAAACTCAGCGTTCAATAAAACGTCAAGATATTCAGCGCTAAAATTCTCTAGATTTTTGGAAGTATTTTATCAGAGATTATTTATTAGCTATATAATAAAAAGGTGCAACTTATTTACCTTGTCTTCTTAATAATATTAACTTTTTATTGTAAGGCTCCAATTAAAATCAGACTAAGGATTATCTCACTAGTTAAATTATTTATTTGAATATGTTCAGATACATTTACATGCATGGTGCATGTATTGAAATTTACATGTGATTTGATCCAAACTCCTCATCCAGTATGCAGGTTACATTTTACAAATGCTACAGTGACTGCATCGTCGCAAACCACGGCCAAAATGCACGATCCTCTCCTATTCTGGCCGTGGTTGCATGAGACGAGAATTTCTCGTATCTCATTAAAGTATTGATCAATGCGAGTAAAACATAGTCAGAAATTGACCTTTCATGCGACCTTTCAATACCCAATCGCAGTGTACCAAATACTGCTGATGTAATTTGTTGATTTCAATTGCGATGGAAACAAAACTTGTCATTTACTGAATTTGACGTCACAATAGAGAGGCCCTGCGTAAATATTCAAGTTTGTGACACTTTTTGTGATCAAGCAGCCACGGGTAGGAGAGAGCTATATGCGGACTCAGGACCGTGGCTTGAGACGATGCAGTGACTGGTATGGCACGCCAAATTCACAAAAATGAGCTAAACCTAGTTTCACAATTGATAAGCTAGGTTTATCGACTTTTAAACTATAGTTCAAATTTATGAAGTATAGTTTTTATATGTAAATCTATATTCAACGAATGTTAACTATAGTTTACGAATGCTAATCTAAGTTTATCTGTCTGTAATAAAACGTTAAAAATAGATTTTGTTGATAAACATAGATTCACATTTGTAAGCTATAGTTTGCAATCATTAACTATAGTGAAGAGTTGTTAATCATAGTTTCACATATCGTGAAACTATATCTATCAGATCGTTAACTATAGTTAATGGTTTGTAAACTATTGTTTACAAATTGTGAAACTATATTTATCAGATAATCTATGTTTTGCAATCACAAATGATTGTTTTCGGTGTTAAGTATAGTTTACGTCTTAAAACATAGATTATCGCGTTAACTATGGTTTACAGATGTAAAATGTAGATTAACGTTGTTTACTATAGTTTACAGTCCGTAAACTATAGTGTACAACCCATAAACCTAGTATATCGACTGTGAAACTATGATTTAGATATCTCATTTTTTTGTGAATTTGGCATGCCATAGACTGGATATTACATGTAGGTTTGAGTTATATGTAAGATTGCCTGAGGGAAGTCTAATACTGTGTCTACTGAGCTTCAACAAATTTTCTAGTTCAAATTTAAGGGTCAAAAACCTGTACAAAAAGTCCTTTTATGAAGTTAATTTTGTCTCCCCTTGGTCCCATGCAGTTATTGTTAAGACTTCATGCAAATACTTGACATATGAAAGAGTTTGTTGTTAGAGGGTGTGCAAGGACAATGAGTCAACTATCTAGATAAAAGGTGAAGTAAAAAATACTTCTCTTTCTAAAATTATTGTCCAATGTACTGTAGATCACTTATTTTTCGCGAAATCTTATTTTCACAAGATAGTCACCGACTCTTTATTAGCGAGACAAAATTTTCACGAATTGTGGTCATTGCTCTATATAATCTTAAGGAATTCTATTATACGCGAGAATGAAATTTTGTGCGAGCATTTCACCTCCCGTAATTACGCGAAAATAAAGTTCTCGCGAATAAAAAGTGATTTACAGTATATTTTTTCTCACCTTGGTTAAGATGGGTTCATATACTCCCGTAGAGAAAACATGACCAATAGCAGAAGCTGGTCATTGACTTTGAATCAGAAAGCTGGGTAATAAAACCTCTGTTTGAAATCCTTGCCTAGAGCATCCTTTCCCTTACCCGACCAAGTTGAGTTCATATTTTGCCCAAGGTGTCCCATTGGGAAGAGGGTTGTAGTGACTGATTTCTTAGAGGTAAAAAAACCTCTTTATATATACAAGGGTTATCTAAAACAATTGTAAACAAAGATACCAACTTAATTTCTTTTTGCTAATTATTTCGATCATAATTTATGAATGACATATATAGGGCGTTCATATTTGGCAAATTATGCCATAAAAATGACAGCGAAAGCGGGTGACTACAATTCCTTGAATTTGCTCGTAAATGGTATATTGTGTCAAATAACTTTTATTTTGAAAGATATGAAATTTATGTCAAACATGAAGGTTAAGAATAAGGGGTCATTAATCACAGCATGTCTAAGAACATCTTGTTACAGGCGATGTACTTGTCAAATATGAAAGCCATAATTATTTCTTCTCTTTCAAAAGTCATGAGGAAAGATAACGTTTATATAAAGAAGGTCAAAATTTTAGGTCAACTTCATGAGGAAATAATCCTGGTGTATTGAGGTCTTGAAGCAGGTAATACATCTAAGAAATATGAAAGCATTTCTCCTCTCATTCAAATGTTAAGGTCAAGATTACAGTTTTAGAAGAGTAGGTTGAACTTCAAGGTTAATGTTACAGTAAGGTCAATGTCACAGGGTCAAATATCACAGTGTGTTTGAAAAGGTCCTCCCACAGGCTTCCTCTTCTTATTCACATTTTGAAAAAGGGTAAAATATTTGAAAAGTAGGCGAAACTTCGAGGTCATGTCTTCTTGTAATTGCACAAATGGTTTTTAATTATATTTTCGCTGATGGAAACTTCTTTTTTCAGCTTTTAGGACACCTTTTACTTACTGCTAAGAAAGTAGCAGAACAGGAGAATCTATCAAATGGATACAGACTAGGTAAAGCAACATATTTAGAAGTATAACATAGAAATGGTAAACTTAAGCTGAGTTAAAACATGTAAATACAGAAATAATGCATTTCAATTTAATCGCGACATTGACAACATGTGGATACGAAGACTTTTTTAATGCAATTTTATAGGTTTGTCTTGTCAAATATTCGTCAATGTCAACCATTTTGTTTCTCAAAATTTTCCAATTTCTATCTTTCCCTCAGTAATTAACGATGGACCAGATGGGGCCCAGTCAGTACATCATCTTCACATACATGTTATGGGAGGCAGACAGATGAACTGGCCACCTGGATGATATTCTTAAATGTGTAGATATAAAACATATAAATAAAATTATTATTCGGGTTCAATTTTTTATTCATTTTTTTTGTACATGTATACATCTACATGATCTGTGTATATACACCTTCTAATATTCTATCTAATGATCGACGGTTGACATCGTTTAATATTGTTTGTACAGTCAATATATTCGTGATTTATTACATATCTGTGTGGGTAAATCTGATTATTGAAAGCTGACATCGATAAATAGTTAATTAATGTACATGCGTAACTTAAAGGTGCATGGACACATATTTGAAATTAGTATTTTTAGTCCAGCAGTAAT
>PRKT01000729.1:2555-19083 GCA_003671525.1 Saccostrea glomerata
TAATGAGTTACAGATCAAGTTTGAATTTCGTTTCGCTTCATTGATTTTTGACAGAATTATGGCATTTTGAATATTTTTCATTCCCACTTGGTTTTCCGCACTTTTTTTCTAAACGCTTGCAGATATTGAGCTGAATTTTGGTACGTGAGTTAATCTTAATGAGTTACAGATCAAGTTTGAATTTCGTTACGCTTCATTGATTTTTGACATAATTATGGCATTTTGAATATTTTTCATTCCCACTTGGTTTTCCGCACTTTTTTTTCTAAACGCTTACAGATATTGAGCTGAATTTTGGTACGTGAGTGTATCTTAATGAGTTACAGATCAAGTTTGAATTTCGTTACGCTTCATTGATTTTTGACAGAATTTTGGCATTTTAAATATTTTTCATTCCCACTTGGTTTTCCGCACATTTTTTCTAAACGCTTGCAGATATTGAGCTGAACTTTGGGGCGTGAGTGTATCTTAATGAGTTACAGATCAAGTTTGAATTTCGTTTCGCTTCATTGATTTTTGACAGAGTTATGGCATTTTGAATATTTTTCATATTCGCTTAATTAAGATCGGCTTCGAAGTGCGCTAACTTCCGATTGTCAACAAAAATATGAAGCGAGGAAAAGACGATGGATAAATGAGTTGAATTGTCGTCTTAATTGTTTATTATTTAATTAGATTTAAGGCATTTACAACTTGAAAATCTTTCAGTTTAACCTTGGACATGACTTTTGCAGATTTAAAAATGACATCCTGAAGAAAAAGGGGGACCCGGTAGGGGACATGTATTGCTTATGCAATACTCTCAGAATGCTTGTTCAAGTAGGTAAGCACATGGCATGTTTACAACAATGGCGGCAATGTGTAGAACGTAGGCCTTTCAACTGCAGCTAGGGGTCGGTGTTATGAACGATAACTCACTGCTGAAACTTGTTTAGAGAAGACTCGGGGTATCTAACTGTTTATAAGCAAGGCAGTTTTTAGCATTTGTCAGGTGTTTCTTTGCTTTCAGTAGAATCTAGTGATTTTAAAATTTAGCACCAATGTTAGACTTATTTACATTATAGTTGCGGACACCGGTTTACTACAAATAATTCAAAATTTTAATTAAAATAAAAAGTGAAATCTTCCCTCCTTCTTAGTTCTAACTTATTTAAATTTTTATACTCGATCGTTCCCCTTCGTGCTTAGTAACACAAATAAGATGATCAATTGTTGCATTTACTTGTAAAAATATATATATTTACAAAGGAAGCGAAAACGCGCGAACACAAAAAACATGATATTAAATTTTCTTCTTCATAATAATCGTCAAAGAGAGTTAAACTATCGAATATAGTCTGTTCCCTATTCATTTGACCCTGTTCGTTCAGGTAGAGAGAAGGCATTCTCTTTCTCTTGGTCAAAGCTTTTTTGTGAACAAAACAATATAAGGAACCCTTTTGTGTATATAACAATATGTATATAACAATACCAATGCTGAAGCAGCCTTTATGTCATTCTTAAAAACGATAACTCATAAATCGGCACTTAGTTGGTCATTTTTCACACCTGAGTTACCTGTCCTAAAACACAACATCGGAAGAGTCAAGTATAAATGATAAAACTTTTTTATGAGGTAATTAAAAGTATGCACAAGTAATTATCTTTTTTGATAATTTTATATACCTATAAATCTATCTATACAATGTTTTTTACCATATGTGCAACCTGAGAAATTAGTTGAAAGGCCTATAGAACGGGGCCGCTTAGGTGCTACATAAATACACATTAAATTTTACCAAGGCCGCTCATGTACATAAGAATGAATAGGATCTATATTTAGCAATATTCAATTGACATATTGTTGATGCTGCAATGCCACGCCGAAACAAAGATGATCTCAACCAAGCTAACGATGATTCTTAACGAAGCTTCGCAACAGAAAGTTGCAACTGCATATGGTATACACCAATGGGCTTTGCAGCCGTTAAACTAACGTTGGAAGACTAAGAATTGGCCGTCCGCAGGTAACCACACCCAGGCAGGACCGTCAGACCCCCCCCCTTTCAGCACCTCAGGCGATTCGGAACTGCTGTAAAACTGCTGCTACAATTGCTTGATGAAAAAATCAGCATAAAAGTCCATAAATTGTTCGCATGAGACTGAGAGAGCTGGTATCCATGCACGACATCCGTACATTGGAAATCCACCAGCCCTTAGACGTCGCAAAGGACATATTGACTGTTTTAGACGGTGTATCCCTAGAGGCGTCGACGATGACATAAACTTCACTTTTCTACTCACAACACAGGACATGTTTGATTTTTATCAAAACCCTTTAAAATCACTTTAAAAAAAAATAAGGATTAAACTGAAAACTTAGATTATCATGTTTAATCTGAATATGCGTTTTTTTTGTTGAGTATATATTCCCATTAGCATGATGAGTTCAAATGTTTTTTTAATCTACATATCTTCCCTCTCTGGAAGTGTGTTGTGTTTCAATACGACGCATAAAACATTTTACAAGAATAGTTTACGCTATACCTTTTATATGCGACGATCGATGATTCAATGTTTACATGGCCGATGTAACTGCTGAAAATGCTTTAGATCTTATAGGATAAAACAAAATCCTCTGCAATATTTTTTTTCAAAAATATGTCTGCTAGGCATAAGTGGTTTTCATCGTAATACTTATATTCATATAAAATCGCTTTCGTTCATCAATACTAAGTATTTATACATGTATTTAGAAAATCACGCTGTCTGAATCTCTTATTGGAAATTGTCTATACGTAGATGTAGATCCTATTGTAAAAACAATCTTAAATAAAATTCTAATTTTAAAATGAGGACATAAACTTCAAGATATGAATTAAAATTATTTTTGGATTTCAATATTCAGAGATACACAATAGCTAAATTTGTCAAATTGTAAAACACATTCACGTAGATGAAAATATGGTCAACTATGGAACGCCGTCACTGCCTTATAGCAGAACACATCAATTGCATTGCGTCAACCTTCCATTACATTATGTCAACACTTTATGACATTTACTCACACTGCTATTGCAGTATGTCAACCTTCGATTACATTATGTCAACTCTTTATGATATCTCTCAAATTGATCATTAATTTGCGTAAAGTTTCCCTCGATGATATTGAAAGTTTCTTCGAATTTTTTATTTTTAAGATTTAGTTTTTGGTTTTCCCGTTTAAGGTCGCTCACTTCCTGTTGTAAGGCTGTAACTTTTATTTCTGTACTTTGTTGTAAGGATTCCATCGACTCTAGTTTTTCCTTAAGGTCCACCATATCCTTCATCAGAATGTGTACATTCCTCACTAATGCCATTCTAATAAGTGTCTCCTGATTCAAAAGTTGCCTGACCACGTCTGCATTTTTGGCATCAATATTTTTCATGTCCAAGTCGGTGATATTTCGTCCACTATCATCTGTGAATATTGAAAGATTATAAACACAAGCGACGTTAAGTAGTAAAAATGCGAGAACTAGAACGTGCTTCATCTTGAAAATCTTCAGTTGAAATGATGATAAGTATAAAGTTGAACGGTTATATAATATAAATATTAGACTGAGATTTATTTAACAAGAGATTTTTTTGCTGTCATTGGCAATTACTTATAAGCTAAGCTTCTAAAGGTCTGATAAATTTTATCTGCTAAAAGAAATTCAAGCTTTAGTTTCTAATTAAAGAACAAAAAATAGGGGGGAAAGAGTAAATCAAAGCTGCACATGAAATATATTAGAATAAGACTGATGGAAAATGCCTTGGTAAGACCACGATTGTTATAAAAATAAGATGCTTTAATGACTTAGATAAACGGTTTTTAAATTGAATTGTCTGCAAAAATATAGTTTGCTCGTATTTTATGTTTTTATATTTAAATCAGTCTTTCTTAATAAATGAAAGGTGTCTAAACTTTATCGCCGAGGAAACTCACGGCTGTATTCAACAGCAGCTTTTTTCTTTATTTCATTTATCATTTTCAGATCTATTATTTATAAATTATATATGAATTTATACAATTTCATTTTCAATTACAATACATGCTACTTTTTTTCCCGTATATTATTTTTGAAAAAGCAATGCATCAGATAACAAAATAATATCTGATGTTTATTTCAAGTTTGAAGCGTTGAAAGACTTGGTATTAAAACAATCTAAAACGACTGTTTTACTGAAAGATTCAATAAAACTTACACTTTTTCAAATTGTATTGATTAGTTTTAGCTAAAATATTATCTTTGTTGCTTATATGTCTTCGGTTAATGATCAGCTACACATATCTTTTAAAAAGATAAAAAGGATGTATATAATAATGTTTAAGTCGTTGATAGTGTACTAATATTTGAAAAAATGAGAAGCATATTACAATTAAAATCGCACATAATATAGGTCTGTAACACATGTTTGTGTATTTGGCTGAGAGAGTTAACCGATGCGAGCTCTGGCAATGAATATAAAAATGAACGTTGGGCACAAGGAGTTAAACTTTTAATCTGTATTGTCCCAAGAAAATGATTCATTGGCAAGTATTTGTCTACTTGTTTTATCAAAAAGTATATTGACATAATTATATCAATATATATAAATACTATCAGATGCTACACGGGAATTTTGTAGACGATTCCGAAAAATGTAACTAAAAACCATAAATCCACAAAATCTGGTTTGCATTTTAGCATGATTTAGGTAAACCTGCTTCACTTGAACATGTTGAAAATTTTTTTTTTCTTCGGTAAAAATTGATTGTTTTTTTTTTCGTTTCTTCTTATGTAAAAAGCATTATTTGTGATCTCAAAAATGTTTTACACATATACAATGTACATATATATATTTGATATCTTAGTTCGATAGATAGAGAATTTTTCTAATAAATATGACGTATGACTGTAATACGCAGAATGATTTTCAAAATCGTCTGAGGTGGTCAATTGATATTGCAAAGTTACCAAACATATTTGCAATGTATCCCTTTATCTATACACATCATCCCACAATTTCTCCCGCAATGCACATTCTTTGAAATGTTTAGTTTCACTGCGTGATTAAATGCAAGATCCAATGTGGTTTAACCCTTGTTGAAAGGTGATATGATATAAATAAACTTGAGTCTTTACTACATTTGTGCCTTTGGACGTTTCTAAAACACATTTTTATCCCTCAGGCTCCCCTGTTCTTTAGAATTATTTTTCATTACCTTTTCTTCAACATATTCCTATGTGAAATTTTAATCGCCCTCTGATCACGAATTAAACAAATTTGTTTCCCGCCATATATTGCAACATTCACATAAGATTTATTTTTTTCTGCTCGATTATTAACAATAAAATAAAGAAATAAAAGATATGATTTGATAATTTGATGATAATGTTTTTCTGTAACAATCATTTTATTTACAAATGACTCCTTTTGCTATATTTTTGATATTTTTGAATGAAGCGTTTTCCACGAACAATCCGTATTCTGTTACAGCACTCTTACAGCAGTCGACATTGCTATGTTTGCAATATTTTTTTCATGCGAATCTTAATAGAAATATTCATTTCCGTAGAATGCAAATATAGATAATATTTCCAATAAGTTAACAGAAAGAAAACTCCGTACTATTTAAAAAAAATAGCAAATGGCATATCTACATGTACACTTATAAATTAATAAATTTGCTAAAAAAAACGCCGAATTGCCATAACCAGAGTTCATACTTTTTCCTCTTGGAATACACTAAGTATAAGGTGAAGTCCGTAAATTATATTCAAAATTCACTCACATCATATTTTTTACATACACAATTTGAGTAAATGCAATACAAAAGAAAGTTATATTGTTTTACAACATACTAATAAAAAAAAATACTGAAGAATTTTTCCTGTATTCTCTAGTAATAATGAAATGTACACGTTTTGGGGGATTAATACAAAACGCTAAAATAACGTTAACACTCTGCTAAACATATCCGCTCTACGGTGCTTCATAGATTGATTTATTGATTGATTGATTGATTGATTGTATATTATTTAACGTTCCTCTTGAGAATTTTTCACTCATATGGAGACGTCACCATATGCCGGTGAAGGGCTTCAAATTTAGACCTATACTCGGCACTCATGGCCTCTGAGCAGTGAGGGTTCTTTATCGTGCCAGTGCCTACTGTGACACGGGAACTACGTTTTTAAGGTCATATCCGAAAGACCCGTGACTTTCACTTCGAGTGTCGAGCGCTTGGAGAAGGAACAGTCACAACCTTTGTTTACGTCTTAGGTATGACGCGGAGCCGCGTACGAGAATCGAACCCGGGCCTTCCGATCACGAAGCGAACGCTCTACCTCTAGTCTACCGTGACCGTCGGTGCTTAATAGACAAATTGAGTACAAAAAGAAAGGTCTTATAAGTTTTTATGAAATGATTCAGCCAAAAACACATTACGGTGATATGCTTTCTTTGAATGTACGGTGATATGTTTTCTTTTAATGTCGTATATATATACATTATAGATCTAACACATTTCAAAAGATATGAGATCCCTGCAATGACAACCTTTGCGTGAGGTGATTAGCCTGCGTCTATATAACAAAGGAGAAGGGCAAAACTTGATAAACACCATGACATCGGAAAAAAGTGCATATCAGGATTCCAAGGAATTGAAGACTTAGGCTCCGAAGACTACATAATGAGGAAATCACGCATCCTATCACTATATATCAACTTTGGAGAACTTGTGTATAAAATAAATGTTTTTAATTGAATAATTTTGTTGATGACTAATCACAACATGTGAAAATTTCCTAGATCGTTTATTTTAATTGAAGAATGATCGTTTGCCTATTTCATTTAGAAGTTTAAGTTCTTTATACCCCTGCTTTAAAAACGGATGGGTATGTAGTAATCGAAATGTCCATCTGTCCGTCCGCCGTCTATCTGTTACGCTTTGGGATGCCCCTCTCATACCAGTCAATGAAATTTGATGAGGCTTTCAGAGATCTTTTTTTACATCATGCAATTATGTAACTCCTATTTTACTTTTTATTTCGACACATGCATACATTTTGGGTTTCTCATAGCCAAACATGGACACTGCCATTATACATGTATTCTTGCCTTTGATGTCAAGTGTGGTAACTTTTGAATAACATGGAATTTCACGAGTTGTTCCTCTTTACATGGTACCGTAAAACTATATACATGTAGAGAGATTTTAGGGTTCCCATAGGAAAACTTGATTAGTGTCATTATGTTCATATTGGAGCCGGGGAGGTATCATTTAGTGAGCTCATTGCTCGTAGTACCCTAAGTTTTTTTTTTTCATTTCTTATAATAGAGTGTAGAAAAGTCGTGCGTATTGCCGGTACACGCTTTTGTAACAAAATACGATTTAAATTTTCTAAAAGTTTTGAATGATTCCTTGTATATAAGATTCTTTTTAATGATTGATATCAGGCTTTTATGTTCAGTTATATAAATACATATTACCAGTTACGACGTGTCCAACGGGACTTTAGTAGAAAAAGAGCAAGAACACTTATTATTATAAGGGGGTTTAGATGTTCATTGTCTAGACATTGTCGGGTTCTTTAGTTATTGATTGATTGATTGATTGTATATTGTTCAACGTCCCTCTCGAGAATTTTCACTCACATGGAGACGCCACCACTTGCCAGTGGAGAGCTGCAAATTTTGTCCTTTACGCAGCACTTAGGGCCATTGAGCAGGGAGAGATCTTTTTCGTGCAAGTACCTACTGCGACACGGAACCTCGGTTTATACGTTTTCATCGGAAGGGCCAGTCACCACGCCCCACAATGGGATTCGAACCCAAACGTAAGGATCGACTCTCTACTTCGCGATTCTAGAGCTCTAACCCCTGCGCCATGCGGGTCACTCTTATGTAAATGAAATGTATTAAAGAAATTGTTTGAGAATATCTTGCGTCGTGCAGACTTCAATTTCAAATATAATCAAATACAAGACTAAAGTTTTCTTTATGACTTATGCTAACAGCATCTTATCCTTGGTTGGGAAATTTAAGAAACAAAATGGTACAGTCAGAATTTTCATTGAACACACAAGGTGGGTTAAAGAGCCTTTGCGGACAATATTCATAGTCAGGAGGTCTCGCTTGTCGTCTATGATTGAAAAAAAATCTACTTACATGATTTAGGTTCTTAAATCAATTCATTGCAAAAGTTCAAAGAGCATTCAGGTAGAATTGGTTTATGGTATGACCTATATCCATAACTAGCGGTTTACTTTTCTTGATAAAAGTTCCCATCACATTCACATCGTCATATTGAGGACTTGATTTGTACAAAGGCTAGTTATAGAAGTTTCTATACAAAGGGACTAACTATAAGGGTTATACACCTACATGGAAAAGGTAGAACTACATTTTCTAATGAATAATTATTACGCTCGGCGACGGACAAGTACTAATAACGAGGACATATTTTTTATATCATTGTCCATTTTCTATACACGATTTTAGAACATCAACAAAATCGATGCTTCGATGCAATGGAATACTTTATTTTTTATTTTAAAGAAGCAAGCTACAGTAACATTTAGAGGCTGAATATTCCATAAATAGATGGCATTGATCTTTAAAGGTTAACAATTCATTGGTTAGTAACTCCATTCCATTACATAGGCGTCGGAACAGGGGGCTAGGGTGGGGCTAAGTCCCCCAAACTTCATTGCAAAGATAGACATTATAAAGGCAGTGAAAATCGGTGAATACATTTTTTGTTGGTTTAGCCCCCCCCCTCCCCCTCCCCCCACTTTTTCGACGTCTATGATGTAAACGTTTTGAGTTCAAACAGAGTAAAGATTCAAAGTCTCGTGAAGGTTACTATATTCGTATCAAAGTAAAAAATGCATAGTATTCGTGAAGCAATTTTATCAATCTTCCGAATATTCTTCTAATAATTATATATTATGAATGCAAAAAATTGTTAAAATGTGCCCCTCTGCCAACGCTGTTTTGTTGATATCTATTTTGATTTGTGTAGTAGAGGATAATGACATCATGATATAACATTATGCGTAATGGCTATGACACATTAAGGATATAAAGGCTTTAAAAGAAAATGAATTGAACTTTTCCTGTATAAAGTATATTTTTATAATTAATTTTAGTTAGCTCATTTCAAAATTATACACCTATTCACTGTGGACAATATGGAGACGATATCAAGTTTATTATCCCCCAATTGAACGAGGCACATCTGAAGGAAACAGTTGCTGTCCAGGGGGACAATAAACTTACCATTGCTTGAAAAGTCAGTTAATAGTTGTTGCTTGATACCGCAACCGGCTTTATTGTATAACATCACAAACCGTGTTTGTCACAATACCACAAACCAAATAGGCAAACGGCAGTGCCTAGAACTTATATGGGAGATCTTCTTTGGGTCTGTTACCCAAATACGATTCGTTTATGAATCAACATTTTTTAATCATTCAACGGAATTTTTTTTTTCGGATGTTGACAAATTCCTGCTCCTTTCTCTTTTCATTCTTTGTCTTTCGGTATACTTAGCGCACTTGAATCATGATGTCTGATCTGGTCTTTTATTAGATGTAATAATTAGAACAGTTTAAACTTTATAGTTTGTAGTCAAGAACTTAAAATGATGCTTGTTTTATAACCATAACTAATTTTCATTCAAAGCTTACAGGGAGTCCACGATAGAATGAAGAATTAGAAAAAATTTCCGAATTTCCCTGATTATGGTGGAATTTCGTCCCATTTGACAAACTTTTTACTTTTGGAAACATAGAGCACAAACTGATCTATTTGAGATTTTATACACAAGATGCACATGTATTTGATTCTAGTGTATAAAATATATAAATTTGGTATATGTTTTCCGAAACAAAATGTACCATATAATCGATAAAAAAATACATAAAAATGAGAAAATTCGGTATTTCACCTACTTTCTGACCTTTCTGTAACTTATTTGTACCTCAAAACTGAGAAACTATACTCATTTTGTGGCATGGGTAACACCAAGTCTGTATTTATACATGTAAACTATTACATCTTTTAAAAAAAGACACACCAAACCGGTGACCAAAAAGGGGGTCCTAGCGTAACTTCAACACAATATTTATACACTGTGAGATTGACTATTTTGTATTTTCTAATAATCAATAAAAAGGTACATGCATATGTGAAAGACGATTTAACTTGAATGTGTGATTTTTAAGTTTTTCCGTAATAATTTTAATTTAATGCATTTTACGTCAAATCGTATTGCGACGTAGTTGTACATAGATCCACTGGAAAAAGAAGTGGATAGGTTTGAATGAGTAAATAATTATTTTCTCCTAATGTACAAATGCAATTTAGAATTCATATAACTCGGGGATATGAAGAAGTGTAGAAACAGTAATACATTTAACAAAGATGTTTTTTTTCTACCTTACATGTAGTATGCCATACGAATATCTGAAGTTTTGGACAACATATATACTGCAGATTTTCTCTTAAAGTCATGTGATATATGTACATGTAAGTGTAAATAAAAATGTATCATCACTGAAAATGTTTTTTTAATTATTCTGTTTTTGAAATATGTCAGCTAAAGTACTCTGTCATCCTTGTAAAGAATGTACTTCTAATCTTAAGAAATTGCTAGTATATGTATATCCACTCAAATCCTTAACAATACTCGTCAATTTAGAAAGCAATAATAAAGAGAAGCCAGGACTGTTTACCATGGTACGATAATGGGGTGTCTTTCTTGATACTAATTCGAAATCAGTATCAATGACCTGCAATAGACATTTAATTTTTCAAACAATTCATATCAATGATTTCTGTAGTCGCAGGTTTTATTATGCCACCAAGCATGGGTTGTTGTTGATTACTGATAGTACTTCTACAATTTTCAATGCAGTGCTCCCTTCTACATCTGAAGATTCTTTCGAATACAACAATTCAAACCACGTTCAAAATAAAATCTTTTTTTTAAATATCATACAATCCTCCTGAAGTAGGTCATAAAATAAAATACTTTAATTTTCACTACATTTGATAACCTTGATAATAAAATAAAGAAGAATAAATAAATTTAGCTTCCTAATGTTTGTTTTCAATATGTGCAGACACGAGTTTGTTAAACTTTTTATTTGTACATGATGACTTAATCATATCGTGTTGATATAAATTTCTTTTGTAAAAAAATAATTTATGGTGTTGTGCTTACCTTTTTCAGTTATCAGTTTATAACATCCATTAACCCTGTGGCAATTTACCTTAGGACAAGTGCAGTTTTCTTTGCATTCTAATCCAAATGTTGGATATTTACACGCTACACCGAAAAAAAACATTGTAAGAATAATGTTTAAGTTTGTTTTCTTTATAAATAATATAACTAAGTTCAGATAATTAAACTTACGCAAACATATATTTTCTTCTTCAATGTATTTAAATCCTCGACAGCACATCAGCGGACTGTGAAAAAAATCATTCTATTAATATATTAAATCAATTAATAAACTTTCTGAACTCAACAAATCGTGATCGTTATCAATAGATCCCCCTATTTTCAAAGGTTCTTTTGGATAACAATAAACGAAGTCAAAGAAAATATTTTTTTTTCTCTATTATTGAGTAATGCATCATGCATGTATCCATTTTACTAGTCGAAGTTGTTGTTTACTTTCGTTAGTTATTTATAAGGTTACGATGATTATTATTATTGTTTAACGTCGAGTCGGCAGTATTTTAGCCATATTTCGGCGACATATAAGGTTACGAACTAAATGATATCAATAGCTGTACATGTAAGGGGCCAATTGCATAATGCATGTCAGTGCAATTTGACAAACAAAAATTTAAAACAAGTGATGTAAGTTGATATAAATATCTCTACGATAAAAAAGTATGTTAATCCTTTATACATACCCGTCACATCGACCATCCTGACCTCTGGTAGTTTGAAAATATGTACTACTGACAACAATAAATTCTATTAATCTGACCATCATGATAAATATATGTCTTGTCATCCTACATCTTAATTTGATGAAAGCAGGAAAAACATATTTATAAACTCCGTGTAGATAAATAACGTCTATTTCTATCATTTTAAGTTCACAATTGAGGAACTATACTGTAAGGAAATCCTGATTTTGATCCATCAGATCAGGTTTCATTCATATTTTTTCTAAACTGTGTGAATTGAACTCTCCTCAATTACTCAAATTATGATAAAATCTATTTGTTATATTTAAAGTTTTCAATCTATAGAGATATACTGCACTGCATTTACTCAAAAGTAAGCTTAATCAATGATTTCTTTTATTTCATCGCACGAGAATTTCCTTCTTTTCAAATAAATGTGTTCCGTTGTTCAAGTGAATTATTCATAAAAGATATATTAATATTAACATTATTAATAATAATTAAAATTGATTTACAACTGGCATTTTAATTGAACCTTAGCTTGTTTAGCTGGAAAATTCTACGAAGGTTTTTAAATGAGTATGGATCCGTTTGTTTGGAGCCCCATTACTCATTGCATGTAATTG
Source organism: Saccostrea glomerata (assembly GCA_003671525.1). Taxonomy (NCBI): domain Eukaryota; kingdom Metazoa; phylum Mollusca; class Bivalvia; order Ostreida; family Ostreidae; genus Saccostrea; species Saccostrea glomerata. The sequence goes on from PRKT01000729.1 coordinate 15,101, forward strand.
TTTGCTCAGAAAAAAATCATTATGGACAAATTATGAAATCTTAAATCCCTCCAAATACGGTAATAATGTTTAACGGCCATGTAAACGGTTTTGTTTATCTCTTTAAATAAAAAAAATGCAGTTTCTACGCAATATAGTAAATAAAATGCAAGCATCCAATATCAGATACAGAAAAATTTGTTTTCTATAAACACATCCTTTCATCTATCCTTGATCGCGAGGTAATTAGGTCGAATCTCACCATGACTGAACTTATTTAATGGGAAATGGTAAAACCGAGGATCTGTGTCATGACAGGCATAGGATCGATAAATATCCCTCATTGTTCAATGACAAGAGAATACTAGGTAAAATAAATTTGAGTCCTCTCATTGGTATATAGTGACCAATCAAATTTGAAAATACTTTGTAGATATATCTAAATGTGGAGTTGAAGGCCACGGTAAGTGTTTTCTTCTTTTCAAGCATACGATTTTGCTCAAATTTACTTTATATGAATACAAAACTATGTCTGCTGGTAACGGGGCGCAATTGGTACCCATGGGAATCCCAATTGATTGTTGTAAGACCTGGTCTTAAAGAAACACATATATAGTGTTATTCAGAAACAAGCATTTTTACGTCAAGTTTCAGAGTACTTGTCTGTACGGTCAGAATGCTTTTCAAGAACATAATTTTGCAAAAGACCAATGACAAGGAACGTTAATTTTAAGAGTTCAATTTTTTTTTTAAATCAGCTGCCATTGATATCAAAAAGCCTAAATTTCAATTTATAAAGATGAATGGATATGTAAAATGTTGGAGAGTCGTTAATTTTCAAGCTTTTGATTTTTGTAAAATCTTGTTATTTCAAATTCTTTGAAAGTTCGTTGGAATTTTTAAGTATCTACATTTTATTTACACTATTGCTTTATATATTTTCTTTAAAGTACACCTTCACTATTGTTCTGACAAAATAGTGGTGGTTTCTTCGAAGTTAACTGTTCTGTATTAAAATGCAACAGGGGAATGTGGTGGGCGGAACGACATGTATTTTGCGATCCGTATTAGCCCTGTATACTGTCTTGTATTTGCCATGTATTCCGCACGGTCAAAAAGAATTCTGATTCAATTTATAAAAAGCAATTAAGAATAGTAGATGCTGATGTTTTCCTATTATAAATTTTGGAGAAATGTTTCCCTGGGAATGAAAAAAAAAATCTTCACTTTTGAAAACTTATTCCACGCAGAATGTACACTTACTTTCGATCCAAACTAAAAGTGAAATTAGCAATAATAGAAAACATCCATTCTCCTCGTGCAAACTCCTTCGAGTCCATTTTTGCATTTTATTTTTAAAAACTTAAAATATAACAGTTTTATCACTGAAGATGGAAATGTTTTCATAGAAGTTTTATTTAAGAATCCAAATTTCAATCATATACTGTTGAGTAGAAAACAGTAATTCAGATTAAACCGGGGAGTGTCTTATTTATAAACTTGACCTTCATTTCAACATTGCCATTTAAAGCTCTTTGGTTTGTAACTTTCCTTTAAAAAAAAGTTCTTCATTATTTTATCTATTTTTCACAAATATAGGAACGAGTTGAGTTACACAAATTGTCATTCCAGCCACCTCCGGAATACATTTCGATGCAATCTTCTCCCGCAAGTGCGTTCGGTTCCCCATCATACCAGTTTGTGAAATTCAACGCTGTGTATGAGTGTTTCCAGTAAAAAATGCCCTCAGAATATTCATCTGTACCCCCTATCCACCAATCATTTCCAGAGACTGCAAATTTACAGAATATGTTTAGCTAACTGACAAATAAGTAAAATATTTAATGCGTTAATGTGTTCTTAATTGTTACCTTATTTTCATTGGTAAAAGTACTTGTGTTTTCTTTTTTCAGTAAAAAGAACAATTAATAACTGATATTTCCCTTTGTCTAAATAATATAATCTTAATTGATGAATTGAAAACGTAAATCAATCAAGAACAACAGATAAATGTTACGTTTTTCTCCAATCCAAGTTTGTTCTTCTTCGGTTTCTATTGCCAAAAGATTTGCCCCCATCAAAATGCAGCTATTCTGAAATGAAAAAAAAAACCATAAAAGAACACATAATTATATCTTTAAAACTGATATAGATCGAATATTCCAGCAAAAAGACCTGACTTCTCTTTTGATGCATATGACAATTCGTTGCGTTTTGTTGAAATTTTATGAAGAACATTATTGGGTTATCCATAGTGATTTTCATACATACTTGAGAGGCCTGCCAGGAGAGTGCATTGTTTACAAGGCAATATTTCTTGTCCCCAATAACCTGCCACGATGAAGGACATTCTATACTTTGGCGTTTTTCATTAGCTGTAAAAATAGATTATCATGGTACAAAATTAAATCACTTTATTTTTAAGCAAAGAATTGTTTCTGTAAAAATCATCCATGCAATAATATGAACTCTATAAAATAATCATGAAAACAAATTTTTGTCGGTGTACTTTTATCTTATGATTAAAAGACAAATGCTTTTCAAATCCTTAGGGATGGCACATTACTCAATATTCAAATTTAATAACATGAATTCTATAAATATTTTATAAAGATTCCTTTGAAGATGTTTTATCGGTTTTTTCCCTAAAAATTGAGTCGAATTTTGATGTAGATTAAAAACGGTTTTGCGTTATTCTCATATGTTTGCAAAATGATTCAAAAGTTTCATGAGAAAACATGCAGCCAATATAGAATATTGAATTAGAATATAGAATTACTTACATTCTTGTGTACAGAATGGTTTTCCGCTGGTCAGAGAAGTGCAATGTGCACTACAAGAAGAGGTTGTCTCACAGGATTTAGTAAACTCCTGTAAAAGAAATTATAATTTTAATGAATTTCCCTAAATTACTGGTACATTCGAAATTTAGAGAATTTTCATTAATTACAATCAATTGCAAGGAAGCCCTATGAGGCTAGTTCAGAGAGTGTAATATTTTTTTTATTGCGTTCAATTGCAATATAATTACGTTTTTCTCTGAACTGGCCTCAACGGGCTAACGTAGAATCGTTATTTCTTTTTTCTTTTCCTTGTTTTTTTTTTTAAATACCCTGAAAACATTTCAATTCGTAAAGTCATATTTGATACTATAATAAAAATAATAAATTAAATTAATGGATGTTTAAAAATTTTGTTCATGGCACATGATCCCAATCTCTGATGTTATGTAGGTCCTTTTTTGCTCGGCTCCTATTTTGTAATTTTAAATTTTAAACTTTTGAGCTTAAAATTGCTACCCTTTATCTCATCATTTTTCTTTGTAATTAAACCTTTCAACCGAAATACTCAAGCATAGTTTCTCTTCTTTGTATTTTTTTTTTGTTTTTGTTTTATTTTCCTGAATATATGAAAGAACTGACTTTTTAAAACAATGTATCCATTTTTACATAATTGTTTTTTTTTCTTCAATACGTTAACAAATAAGGAAAATATTTCCCTTTTATGAATGAAATTTCTCTTAGACCGAATGTTCGTATGATAGACTTTGTAATATTCAAATACAAATAAGATGATAAGAAATTTCTAGCATTAACAATATCGCTCAAAAAATAATAATAATAATTAACTTGGCGAATCTATACTGTCATGTGCATTTGGGTGATACATCAATTCGATCAAATGCACTTCATTAATGAATCATAAATATATCCTTTATATGTCTAATTTTGTTTTTCTTTTGTAACTCATGGATACTGCTTTTAAGTCGTAATTGCAAATTGCCTCATTTTTCAACTAAAAAAACAGTAAAAGAATTCGTAGAAACAACGCTTATAATTGTTTACAAAGAGTTCAATTTTACAGAGATATAAATCTTGAAGATGTATACAGGTAATCATTTATGCACAGAAAAATTAAAATTCTTTCCAGATTTAGCTCTGTCGCTCCCCCAATCCAATGTTTTCATAAAAATAATCTGCTGATGTGTAACAAGGACTTATCCA
>PRKT01000729.1:19133-75356 GCA_003671525.1 Saccostrea glomerata
CCCCCCCCCCCCCCCCAAAAAAAAAAAATCAACCGTACTACAACTAGATCGTGATTGGAAAATCTAGTATCATTACTGACCTGAGGCTGATTTTCCATTTCAATGTACTCACAATTTGAACCCAGTACTAAACTTAATCCCGGATCGCCATGTTTTGCTGATATAAGCTCACATTTCAGATGTTGTTTTTGGTAGTTCACAGACTTGCATTTACCGTTCTGTGAACATTCTTGAACACACTGTTTCCGTCCTAAAATAGGTAAAATATTTACGATCCTGCTTGTTTTAACGCAATGTCCCGATAACGTTACATTGATAAGGTTTTCATTTTGTTCAGATTCAGCATAATACATTGCAAAACAAAATATAATCACTTTAAATACTAACATTATAGAAACGATATAAATGTCATTTTAATTCAGGAAGAATCAGTGAAATGTAATTTGTTTAAATGGATTTTCAAAAATAAATGATTGCTAAACGGTTGAGTAGCACAAAAGCTTTAAGCATGAACAAGCAGTTTCAGTGTGTAATTCTAAATCAATAAAGCCTTTAAAATAGTAAGAATATTTAATTGGATCTATAAGCCAATAAATTTGATTGATTCATGGAGGGAATGTATCTTTGCGATTATAAATAACAAAAATTTTCAAAATTTAAATCTCAAATACTTTCATTAACTAATAAAAAAAAGAAACGAAGACATGAATAATCTTCTGTAAGAATGTGTTTCTCTTTAAAATGAAATAACTCACTTTGATAAAAAATATTCTGTATATTCTTTAGATAATTCCCATGATAATTTTTCCTTTAACAAGATTTAAGAAGAATTGTAAGCGTTTTGTTTACTATATTTTTAGGAAAACAAAATGATTTTTTTGGTCTCCATTTGCTAGTTTGATTTCATTTATTTATTTATGAATTATTAATATTTAAGCAATTCTTGGTCAATTTATTCGAGTATAACCATGGACCCTTTATATCAAAAGTCGTAAATTTAAGCCATAACTCATGTGTACTTCCAGGACTTGAGCCAAAATTAAAGTCAGGCGTAATTTGCGTTTCACAAATCGGGGTTAGTCTATAGTCGTAAACGATACTCTTAGTCTCAGGACTGGGCTAAGTCCTTGACAACGTTACATTGCACATGCACAAATACCTAAACATTGTCCATTGTGCACATACACGTACCTGTAATACTGTACTTCAAAGTACATATTAACAACATATTATAGATTAATGAATTCTTGCATTGATTAAAAAAGAAACCAGCATGGCTTTATAGGGTTTTGATGGAGGAATGTATCTTTAAAGCGTTGTAAAAAATAGTTTTATTTTTTTACATTTTCAATATTGAATGTCTTATAAGTGAAAGGATAATGTATTAGAATCAAGCTGGAATATCTATTTTAGAGTTTTAATTACAGACACTCATGGGGGGAGGGGGTTACTGTAATAAGTAACTGTAACTGTACCCCTTCCCGAAATTGATACAGGTTAATGACTTCGCAGTCGATAATAAATGTCTAGATTCCATAAAAACTAATTCAGGTACATATAATTAAGTAGGTTTAAGACCGAAAAAGGTTTTCAATCTGTATTTTCATAGGAAATATATACTTCCATGAAAAAAGAGGATTTACACATGATCATGTTTTAAATCAAGAAATAAACTTTATATATTTACTACTAAGGATTCTGTATAAGAATGCATTCTATGTCTAGAACAAAATACTCATAGTTTCGTCAACTCGAATGCATGATTCATTATCTTGCTTATGTTTATTAAAATGGGACGAAGGTTCATAAAGTGGTTACGATATACTAAACTCTAGATACATGTAGCTATAGAAAAAAGTCCCTTACTATTTGCTTAATTTTATGTTCGCGCCCGAACGAATGCCTAACTATGGCCATGTGCGGACGTAAAATTTTAGCCTAAATTTAGTCCCGGGATCAAGATACGCTTTTTGATAAAAGGAAAACTGTTAAGCTTGTCCCGGCTTTACGCCGGAGTAGCTCTCTGAATAGGCTTTGGTGAAACGGGCCCCAGGTTTGGGTCAGTTTACGCTTTATAATCCAATGTCGCATCTACTGCGATATTGGGCCGAATTGTATACTAGTAAGCTTTTTTCCAATGGAGAAAAGGGTCGCCGTGTCTTGTCGTTCCATTTATCTTCATTTCGGAATCAACATGTATTAAAGACATCATTGGGATATATCTTGTGTATTATATAATTATTCATTTTAGATTTGGGAATTACAATCTTAAAGTTTGCTTTAAGCGATAATTGTTTTGAATTTTGTCCATAGCCAATTTTCCCTTATACTTAAGCATGTACATATACTGAGGTCAATGTTAATTACATATAAAATAGAATAAAAGAGTTTTTCCAATATAATTTTTAAAACAATATAGCATTAATGGCGCACTCCAGATATGTATATGGTGTTGCAATGATGAACTATATGGAAATAACAAATAATATTCAACCTCAAAAGTACATTAATCAATACAACATTTGAGCAAAACAAGCACGGATTCCAAAAATTTTGAAGAGGGATCAGGTGCATTGGAAGAGTGAGCATCCCTTGCCGACCGGTCACATCTGTCGTCGGCTACATGTCATGATCAGGAAATAACGGAAAAATCCAGGACAATTTACTTTTTATTTGTATATAATTGCCTAACTATTTGTATGAAAAATGTCAGTCAGCATTTGACTTTATTATTATAAATTGCCAACAAATTCATTGTATCGACATATTTGAATTTCTCGCTGTCCTAATTCTTTACATTTAATAAACGCCTCTGTAATCTAAATGTGATATAATTTCAGCTGAATTTCTATATGCATATTTCATGCACACGACAATGGCATTTAAATCAATTAAATAATGTTGGCTTAGTAAAAAGCATCGCAAATGTAAATAGTCGACAATATTTCATGAACTTAAAGTTATTCTTTCGGGCAAGACCATAAATGTGGAGGTCCCGTGACACTAAAGGTGCTGGTAATTGTTCAATGGCTTTAAAGCTTACAGTTTAATACTTTCTCTTTTATATATAAATATCAATGTCACTGCATGACTACCATAACAAATACAATGCAGTTTTTATTTTATTATATTTTTTCATTACAACTCATTATGTACAATGCACTCAATGTTTTTATTTAAGAACAGAATTTTGTATTTACATGCATATGAGAGAGAGAGAGAGAGAGAGAGAGAGAGATACGTGGGTCGGTACGTGATCAAATCTTCTGATAAGGCCTTCGGCATTCACAGGATTTAATCACGTGACCGACCCACTTCAATTCCCATTGAAGTTTATTAACTTTTTAGTTATTTCTTAATTATCATCTTAATGTTTTTTGAAAGTCAAACTCCTTTTTGTTTTGCTATTTTGATGAGATCATTTATTTTCTTTAATTTCGTAATGAATTTTGAGAAAACAAATTCTCAAAAGAATACAACAAATTGTAAAATATTGCTAAAATGTGGGTTGACTGAATTTTTGTCAATCATATCTTCTGACCCAAAACATATGCTTTACGAATATAAAAGTAAACAAGGATGTTTAATATAGAAAACATACAGAAGAAATGAACCTAAAAATAAAATTTGCATAATATCAATAAGATGAATGCAGAGGATTACGGCCAATTCAAAATTCTTGTCTTCATATAAATAAAACGAGATATATAATGTTCACCTCAAATGTACATGTATGTGGCTATATCTAATGGACAATGTTATGATCATGAAGATGCATTCATTTTTTTTATTTGTAATGACCAACAAAAGGCCACGGAGAAAATATTTATTCGTTAAAAATAACAGAAACGAATCCACAATACAATGTTGTTATGTAATTATATTGCATGGCCAGCACGATAACGGAAGATAATACGCACTAGAGATGCAAATAATGAAAACCCTGTAATCTGTCAATGAGGAATGTCTACTTGAACAAAGTAATAGTTTTGAACTATTTGTATGAATTGGCATTGATAAAACATAAAGATGCCAGTTTTGAATTTAATATATTGCACGCTCATGCACAGAACACATACATTGTTCGTTTTCCTTTGAGAATACTTGGGATCATCAATATAAAACAGTTATTGTTGTTAATAAAGGAAGTGATAAGATGACTGTTTCGTCTTTCTCCAGGAGTGGTAATTAATTGAAATGTAAGAGTCTCCTGAATCTTTATTGATTTATATTTTAGATTTAAAGAAAGTACTATCATACCTGATCAGTTGCATGTTGAAAGCAATTTTCATTTATATATGCAAAGGAATACTTTCAATTTTTTTAATATTATTTCAATATTCGAATATCATTTTAAGCAGCTTAAGAACCTGAATTTAACCCCTCTCATCCATTCTTTATGAAAGTTCTCTCCTAATTAGAAAATGACGTTTATAAAAACATTCTTATAAATTCATTACTTTTTCAGAGTGTGTGACTCGGTATCATTTAATTTATCTTTTTTAATTTGGAGGGCATTAAAAGAAAGGATGATTTTAAAAAAGTGCTTAATATCACTGATACTGATAAAAAAATTAGCATATGTGTGTCTTTTAATTGGATCCAAAAAGTGGATTAATGAAAATATAACTAAAATATACCAAGTCGACAGATGAATTGAGGTACCTATTGTTTATCATAGTTTGTCAAGTGCAAGAAGCACTATGTTCTATCTCCATTGTCTACATTGAAGTACACTTGCATATGCCTTATAATTTATAATACATTAACATATTGCTCCTCGTTCAGCAAGCATTGTTTCTGTTGCCTGCTGTTTTCTTGTTCATATCGATCTCATAGTCGATATTGCAATGTGGGACGATATCGAGGAGACATCGTTTCAACATTGTCTTCTGTTTTTTTTTCGTTTACAATGTCGACATACATGTTCAGTGATATCGAGACAATTTTATTTCAAGGTTGCATTCTGTTTTCTCTTTTACAACGTTCAAAACGTCCATGTTTGATACGTTGGACGATATGGAATCGATATTGAGTTAATTACATTGTTTTATTTTCTATTTTACATTGTCAATATTGTCGACATTTTAAAGTTGGATGATTCGAAATCTTTTTAATGCTGAATCATATTTCTAGTATACATCGTTCAAATTATCAACATCGCAGCCTAAGAAATGTAAACTCAGTATCCAATCGACATTGTTTACACTGCGATGTCGACGATCTACACATGGAAAGAATTACATTGTATACAATGTATTCTAAATATCAAACCAGTATACTTTACGATATAGACGTCGACAATGTTGACATAGAATGTAGAAATAATTACAATGTAGACGATGTAAACTCTATATCGCATTAACGTTGCTAACTTTGCAATGTCTATGATGTCATCATAATGAATGAAAACAATGTAAAATTCTGTGTGTATTCACAATATTCTGCCTATATTGTAGACCTTGCAATGTAGACAATATCGAACTTACAGCATTAACTGGTCATGAATGAGTACTTGATACAAATGTAAATACATATAGTTGATCACAGACTCAAGCAAACTAGTAATATAAACGTAAGATTTAACTTGTGTACAATGGATGAAATGAGAATAAAATCACATCAGTTTAAATGAATATCTCCACTAAAATCCATGCAGTTAACCATTGAATGAATATTTTTAGATGTCTCCGGTCCTATAACATACTTGGCCGTGCCGACAAATTCAATACCGCGCGTAAGCGTTTATGATAATTTGACGGCACGGTCAGCTGGTGACTTATAGGACCAAAGACATCCAAAAATATAAATTCGGTGCTTATATTTACATTTTCTGATTTTCTTTTTTATAATTGGTTATTTTGCAAATCTTTTATGTGAATTTAGCTCCTTCAAAACTGGTGTTGTTAATTAATACGCATAAGAACCGTTTGTGCCATAAAATGACGTTGCGAATTAAATTAGGCAAACAAACATTGCGAGGAAAAAAAGTGACAAATTAATTTTAAACGCACATTTGTAATATTTTAAGATTAGTTTACATTAATTTAATATGACTTTAGTTTTTAATTAAATTGAGACTAATCATTTTATCTTTTAGTGTTTCTTGATTATAGAAAATGCATATAGTTCCCACTGTGTATTTTTCCACGCAGTGAGAAGGTATTGCGTGTTTTGGATTTGAACGTCGTCGATTTCTAATGGATTCCATACAGAAAATTACATCGAATGTAAATATTCTAATTTAAAATTACGTAAGCCATTTTAAATACCACGGAACGAAATATTGCCTTTAAACGTGGTTGTTGAAATCTTTCGAAAATCAACTTAAATATACAACTATCTATACATGTACATGTAGCTATCGGTAGACGTTCTCAGTTTAAATCTGATAATACTATGGATATCTTCCCAGGTATCTAGAAAAACTAGGGTAAAACATATTATAAAATATTTGTTAGTGATAACAGGATATTTATATCATTGATTAATGAGGAAGGTCTTCAAGCGTTTGTAATTAAAATTTCTCTATAAGTTGAATCTTTTTGCCTTGGTCAAGTAAATCAAATATGGCCGTTTTTAAGTGCATTTGTTAGTTGACTGAAGTATCCCGATATTCAAATGAAAATAGCTATTCAACTTTGTAAAGTCTTCACTATATCTGAATGTCAAGTTGAAGGTCAAAGCAGGGTTTTTTTCTCAGAAAAGTTGTTTCTAAATATTATTCCTATTATTAATATCGAAATGTAGAAAGATATCTACCAGAATTAAAATTCAATATTAATTGATTGAAGTAAGAAACTATACAAACTGCAAAGAACCATGAACTAAACGGATTGGGAATTAATAAATGTTACAGGTAATGATGTAAGGTAGAAATGAGAGTGCTTAAATATATTGTCTTCCCACAAATTTTTATTAAGATAGAAAAAATTTCTATCTTAATAAAACGTTGTAGGAAGACAATACCTACACCGAAGTGCGAATCATTTCAATAATAAATAATTGCTACCTTTTAGAAAATACAGCGTACATAAATAATGCAAACGGTGCTTTCTTTTACAGAAGCAAAAATTAAAGTTAAAGAAGACTTGTGTAAACAGTTCTTTTGTTCCTCGTTATTTTTAAATCCTCTGCAGCAGATCAAAGGTCTGTTAATTGGAATTCGTTATTATATTATACCATGCCCAATGCATCGGCCATTCTGTGCTGAGTTGAATTAAATTAGTTTAAATATATAAAAAAAAAAGTATCCAAATACGCGCATGTCTGAAGGACAAGGTAATAAACAGTTTCTTGTACTTTTAAAACAATGTTTTTGTGCATTATATATCTGTCTTTTTATAATTTGAATATCTATTTCAATCGAATGTTTGTGTGCATACTTGTTATGACTCCCTGTTCAAAGTGATTTTGAGTACAATTTATATTGCGACTAAGATTCTAAAGTGCTGTTTCCTCATTAAGTACAAAAACTTTTCATCGTTCAGCCGTTCAATTCTCCAATTACGTTTAGTCTGAAAAATTAAAATTTAATATAAAAAAAGAATAAAAAAAGCAAATTTCCAACTTTTACCAAAAAAGCTTTCGAACTTTTGAAATAGAACTTGATATCATTATTTCCTAAAGCCTAAAAAGACCCCTTATTTTTTTTGAGGTCAAAAGGTCAAAGATAAAGTTCATATTTTTACACATTCTGTGTGTGCTTTAATCTGAAGGATATCCTAAGAAGCTTTTAATATGTTGCATTGGAATATTATACAATTTCTTCCTATAGTTCATCAATCCCTTAAATTTAGTGCCGAACTCCTTCGACCATAACCCCAGACCTGCGTATGCACTCTTTTTTTTTTCCTTAAAAAGCTGAACACTACACTCATAAAAGGCAGAGTCTGCCATATTTCCAATCCATCAACGCTCTCCCTACAACCCCTTTATAAGTAGCCGATCTCTATTAACAGTTATATTCATTTTCGCTGTAGAGGTTTGACGAGTGTAGACGTACATCTCACACTATTCGATCGCTATGAAAGCATAAAAATTTTCACATTTTTCCAAAACAGGACAAAAACTATCATGTTAATAAAATGCAGGTCAATACATTTTTTACAAACAGAAAATGCACATAAAAACCGGGAATCAACGGAAAAAATCTAATACCACTAAAGGAATTTTACATGTCAACCACACGTTTTTTGAGTGTGCAATTGGGTGTAACGAAATCGAAGAGAAATGTTTTGCTAGGTGCATTGTTATCGGGCAATGCTGTGTAAAATGTATAGGGAGAGTATTTTGAGAACCTCATGATGGATTGTTATTGACATTTAAGTGATGTTAAATTCATTTCAAGGTAACAAAACGTGATGGTTTTAAAATTATATAGTACAGCTTCTAAAAAATCAAAAAATGAAGTTTCACACATAAACAAAACAAATATTTTAATGAGTTGCTTATTTTAGATAGTCCGTGTATTTTTCAAACAATCTTAGTACATGTACATTAAAATCGAACATTCGTTAGCAAAGATAGAATTTTCTTCACATAGCTCTTTTTGTCTCAATGTCTTAAATAACATAAAGTTGGTATTATGTATACTCTGAAGAAATCAAGTATCTTCTTTTAATCAGAATCATTATACGTGAGTATATAACATTCATTAACAAGGCATTTGTTATTTCATCTTTTTTCACAAATATAGTAAATATAATCATTACAATCTTGGTCATTCCAAGCACCTCCAGAAAGCATTTCGATGCAATTTTCACCTGTACCTCCGTTATTAGGTTCGCCGTTATCCCAATGTGTATAATGCAATGTGCTGTTAGAATGTCCCCAGTAAAACGTGCCCTCTGACACTTCGTCTGTTCCCCCAATCCACCATCTATCCCCAAAGGCTAAAAAATTATAACTTAGGAGTTAAACTTGTGTGCTTCGTTGACAAAATAGCTCAATTTTTTCGGTAAATTGATGAATATACATTTAGGAAATGGTTGAACAAACGTATGAAATGGTTGAACAAACGTATCTTCTTTAAAAATTTAAATACTACAAGTAGTCCATGATATAATTTGATTTTTTTTTTTCACTCATTAGATATACTTCCAATTCATACCCTTACAATTCCAGAGTTTCCTAAAACTAGATCTCCCAGTTACTTAAATAAGATGAAAACTCAAAAATGTGATTAGCTTAAAATAAAAGAAATTACCCTGCCAAAATATACAGAAATAAAAAAATAATATACATGTATAATAAACAAATGCGAATATTAAGCCGAGCTTCTGTTGTGTAAAAAAAGAGATTATTCTCAAGGTATATCCATCCTCCTACGGGTCACCCGCGTGACGAGGTTAGGAATTAAGAGCCCATTCTTTAGCGTCACGAGGTAAGGGGTTCATCTTTACGTCGAGGGTTCAAATCCCACTGTGGGATGTAGAAAAAAGTCCTTCGGGTGAATAACTTTATCCACCAATTTATGTTCGTACACTGTACTCATTTATTTTTGATTTACCAATTTTCTTTTTCTTCTTTCTCTAATAAATTAATTTTTACTTAGTTAACACTTTTTGATTAAGGAATACTCTCAAATTGACTAATTCAGTATGTACTCAGTCCAACCCATTTTTAAATTCCCTGCTGTATATGATTAAATAACATTTCCATATATCCGTCCAAGTAGTGAGGAATTTCTCTGAAATCATACTAGCTTTTCACTTTTATACCAAAAATAACTTAAGTTTTTAAATAAGAAAAATATTTTTAATAATCCTCCTATATTTTGTTGTTTAATACATTTTTGGGCTATTTTCCAGTCCTTAAACTACAGAAAGAAAACACAAAACGTACCTTTGTTTTGAATCCAGTTTTGTTCAGCCTCACTTTCTACTTCCAGAAGATATGCATCCATCCAAATGCAGCTATCCTACGGGAATAAAATAAAATGATCACATATTCATTAGAGAGGTTAAAAAGAATTCTGATTTCCGAGAGAGTTGCGAAATTCATATAAATTATTTCAAATTAAGATTGTTTGCATATTGCGTAAAGCATGTTATTAACTTTGCACATTGATATATACTAGACTAGATCTTACAAATACATTAAATCGTATCAATTAATTTCAATTGACTTGAATAAAAATACAGCCAGTTAGGTCGCTACAACAATGTTGAAAAATATATCCTGTGTATTCAAAACACACCATCTTCAAGTGTCATCCATTGAAATTATGATTTGTCAATATGATTTCTACATCTTTACTATAATATCTATTGCTGAGAACGTTAGAATGTTGGACTGCTCTAGAGAAATAAGAAAATCTGTCACCATTACATGCACAACTAGGTTAAGGGCTACCCAAGGTAGATCAGTGTATGCAGAGCCTCGGGAATTCGATTATGACGTCACGATGAAATTGTACAAATGAATCTCGGCGAATAAATAATAATTTTCTTTTTCATATACTCTTACATACTTTGATTTCTCATGATAATTGTAAATATTAATCAATGTGTAACTTATCTTGTCATTACAACACTATTCGAATGTAAAATCAAAGCCAACTTGATCTCGCTGTACTAACAGATATGACGTCATAGGCTAGTTTGACACGCACTTTCTCTGTACTTGAGACGCAGATAAAGCTATTAGCTGAACTGAAAATATGAAAATTAAATCTAAGTAAGCATGATCTGACTATAATTGATTAATATTTTTGAATGCATTTATCAATAGTTCACAGTCTAATTTAATTGATAACTATTAGGTCTCTCATAAAGCCGCAGTCATGCACTTTTATACAGAAACGTACTACAATCACATGTACAACCCCTCCAAAATCTCAAAAGTTCAACGATATACGCTTGATTATAAATTATAATATTTCATACACATGTAGCTATTGTCCCTACTATTTTGAAAAGTGTTGGGAGCAAGTTGTGCGCTGTTGAGTTTTTCCGTAGCTTTACATTTCTTCAATGCGTATAGTGTAACTGCACATAGTTTATCAAAAGCCGGCTAAATTTTATATATTTCTTTGGCATGGAGAAGTTGCTCCCAGCACTTTTCGGGTTAAGAAATTTGTCTTAAAGAAAACACGATCAATTTCATGCTGAAAAATTATCCGTATATCGTTGAACTTTTACGATCTTTATATCCGTACATTTTTTTTTCTAATTTTAAACATGTCACGTGACAAACAGCTGATGTACGTGAAGTCGCGTTGGCCGAACTCGGTTGAGACCCCATACATACATATGCATTAGTATAGTTTCCATTAAACTAAAACTCATGCTAATAAAAAAATATCAACATTATATTGATTTTTTGGGAATATTTTAAGGCTTATTTCCTATGGGCGGCCTTAACCCAGCTGCGTGAAAATATTTTCGTTAAAAACACACTATTTCTGTACTGTATTTAAAAAAAGAAAAGATACATTTTGTTCTCATGAAATGTTCCACTTTGAATTAGTCATGGTAAATTAGTTGACATGTATTTAAATAGGCCTTTCTCTGTTTTGTTCATGCAGAAGCCATCCTAATGTATTTCAGAAATGTTTTCAAGCGATTCCAATTACACCGCAATGAATATGTATGCAACAAAAACTGCAAAGAAATGAAGTTTTTTTTA
Organism: Saccostrea glomerata; assembly: GCA_003671525.1. NCBI lineage: Eukaryota > Metazoa > Mollusca > Bivalvia > Ostreida > Ostreidae > Saccostrea > Saccostrea glomerata. The sequence goes on from PRKT01000729.1 coordinate 30,765, forward strand.
TTGACACTAGAAATACAAAACGATAGTAGAAACATGAAACTGTTGATCGTTTTTTTTTTGTTTCCAACTGGTCACGGTAGCCAAGAGGTTGAGCGTTCGATTCGTGATCGGGAGGCCCGGGTTAGATTATCGATTGCTGTGCCGCGTCAATCCTAAGACTTTAAAATCGGTAGTGACTGTTCCCTCACAAAACGCTCGGCAATAGAAATCAAAGTCACAGGTCTTTCGGATATGCCTTAAAAACGTAGGTCCCGTGTTACGGTAGGGATTGGCACAATAAAGAACCCTCACTGTTGATCATGAATGGCCCTGAGTACCGAGTATAGGTCTAAATTTCAAACCATTCATTGACAAACGGTGACGTCTCTATATGAGTAAGATTCCCGAGTGACACGTTTAACAATATACAATCCGTCAGTCTTTGTTTCCAGTGAGAGAAAAATCAAAGAGAATAAATTATAGAGAATAAATCACATCGAAAAACAGCCTTTTTATGTCGTTCTTTGTTGGGAGGATGGTGACCCGTCTTTGACCATGTTAAGGTTCGTAGAATGCATTTTGTGATAACTTACATTCTATACTAACAGTCCGTTTACTGCATAATTTATATGTAAGACAATGCTTATGGCACTGCATGAAATTGTAAACTTAAGACTTAATAATAAATTTAGCATTTTCTGTTTCTTTTTATTTTATAATATGTTTACGTATATTAGTGTATAGTATTGTTAAATTTGCTATAATTGACAGATTAAAATGCTTGTACGTCTGTCCATACGTCTGTCCTTCCGCCTGTTACGCTTTCGGATATCTATCTCTTTTCCGTAAATCTGCTCATGCCAACGAATGAAATTTAAGGACACCTTAATAAATTCTTTGTTATATAGTTCCACTGATCTCCTATTTCACACTTTTATCGGAAATATATTTTGGAATGCCTTAGCAAAACTATTGATAATGTAATTTTTTGTTTCAGATTGATTGGTACTCTTATACACAACTCCTCTTATACCAGTGAATAATGGTGAATGATAGTTTCTCAGATTATTTATTACATAATGCCAATGAGCATTGTATTTTTTATTTTTCGACCTGACATTTATTTTTGGTCTTTCAGAAAAAAACATGGACTTTTCCATTGAAATAATATGGGAGGCCGGGATATCATTTAGTGAGAACACTGCCCGTAGTACAGTTGATCATTTCTTTCAAAAAATGACCATCCGAGTTCCAAATTTGCATTTTCATTGTGAAAAATACGGAGAAAACAAACAGTTTTCAATATCAAAGTTCATAAAATACAGTAACACAAAATAGGAGGATAGCAAACACGGATCTCCGAAACATCAGACGTTGGATCAGGTGCCATAGAGGAGTAAGCATCCCCTGTTGACCGGTCAAACCCGCCATGTGTTTCTTGTCATGATCGAGAAATTGCAGTAAAAATGGTCGTCAATTCCGTGTATAAAAAATGGACTAACAATTAGTATGAAAAACTTCAGTCAGCATTTGACTCAATGATAAATTGTATTTGCTGACAAGGTCATTGTATCGACCATAGAACTTACGAAATGATGACTTTAAACGAGACTGCTGATATTCTTGCTTCATCAAAATGCTTGGCAATAATTTACCTCGTTTTAGAAATTGTTTATACGAAGGGCATGCTCTTGCGTATCGAATCAACTGAGATATATATACACCCAATATGCAGGTGATGAAGGTATATTGCTGAAAAAGTAAGGGAGGTTGACGATAGAAAAGTTCCAAAAATGACGTTTATCATATAGTTTTTAGATTACAGTGGCTGGAACGTTATTGTTGACAAACCAATTGTGTAGAATCGTTCGTGCATCATTCTTGATCGTTCGTGTAACGTGCGAGATCTTGCGTGTAACAGACTCAATCGTTTGCGGTTTTAATCGTGCGTGAACGTGCGTTTAGAAACATGTAAATTTTGTTTTGTAAGTTTTTATCGGAATGTTATCTGTGAAACAAGTATTTCGTTTATATTTTATGTTTTATTACAAATAAAAGGAATAAAGCGCAGTTTACATAATTGGATGCGGAACGAACTAACTATCGCTTGTCAACAAGCAATATAGTAAGTCGATCGTACAATATTATGTTCTCGTCAAATAGCGTGACTTATTGTGATACACCGTACCAAGATGTTTTACTATATCTTTCTTAAGATCATTCTTGTTTGCTGCTAAATGTGGTAAGATATTTTTTTTAATTTTCAAATAATCAAAAAGAAATATTTTTACAAATAAATAAATATTTTTCAAAGCTTACATAGATGTTTAGTCGGCGAATGTACATGCACATCACGCACATGATTTTCAGGGTTTTGTTTAACAGTGTTTATCTCTGTAGCTTACTTTTAATTAATTTTTAAAGTAAAAAAAGAATTTGCAATGTCGTTTTTCATGTTTTAGAGATTCATAAACATTTTGAAGTAATGAAACATATAGATATAACATTAAAGTTAAGTCATTCCATGCAATGCTGCCATTTTTTTCCAATCGTATCCCCCATTCTACATATTATGAAATCCAATTCAATCAAATTTTACGGTCCACCTACTACTATCTTCTGATATAACAAAAAAAAAATCCGTTTTCTTATATCGGAGAATTATCTTAATAATGATTTATTATCTAAAATAATAAAAAAAATCTTACATGTTTTAAATACCAGAAATACCCATTTCCGTTTTTTTTTTCAAAGTCGTAATATAATATATTTATTGATAATTCTTTGAATCTAAAATCAATATAAAGCCGTATTTCGTTTTGGAAATATCGAATCCTAAATAATTTGAACTATTTTGCGTGAAGAATCGTGCGTTTGCGTTAGCAATCGTGTAAGATCGTGTAACGTGTAGAATCGTGAACGTGAAGGATCGTTCATGTATCAGGTTTAATCGTGCGTTAATCGTGCGGAATCGTGCGTGTAACGTGATCGTTCGTGTAAGTTGTCAACAATAACGTTCCAGCCACTGTACCAATGACATCTTTTTAATGTAAAATAGTCAAGTAAGAATCAGATTTATTAGACGCTGTGGTGTCTTTTACCTGCTCACCAGGATATATCGAATCGACGTAGGAATGGAAATGACAATTGTTAATTGACAACACGTCGTCGATATATCGAAATGTCGAGTTGAAGGCCACAGCAAGTGTTTTCCAGTTTTCACGCATAAGATTTTGTACAAATTATGTTTAATATAAATATAAAAATAGATCTGCTAATAACGGAGCGCAATTGGTACCCATGGGAACTAAAATAGAATGTTGGAGTACCTGGTCTTTGAAAATCACATTTTACACATTGTCATTCAGAAACTCAACCATCTTTTTGATGTTTACTTCATATTACTTGTGTGTGCAATCAGAATATGTTGTGAACAAATTAATTTGCAAATGACCACTGACCAGGTAAGTAAATTTTCGACTTCCATCTTTTTAAAATTGCAGCTGTTAATGATATTAAAGTGCCTAAACTTTTATTTATCGTGTGGAATGATTGGGTATAAAGTTGAAGAGTCGTAAGTTTATAAGATGTTGATTTTGGTAAAATCTTGTGATTTTAAATTGTCCAAAAGTTCTTTGGAATTTTTAAGCATTCACATATAATTCACGTCACTTCTTAAATATATTGTTGCACAGTACTCGAAGTTTATCCTTCACTACAGTCAATATCTTAGTGAGTATTAACGAAAGAGGCCTCGATGAACACTTACTGGAACCCGCAATGTATCTTTGTTTGTAAGGGTTTTTATAAAGTGACAAACCATATTAGGCAACGATCAAGCAAAATTAAAGAAAATGTGACACCTTCTTTGAATCTCTATACATGTATAAATGTTGTGAAATGTTTATAACTTGTACGCAACAGCATTATTTTTTCACGAGATACACTGTACGGGTTGTCAATTATTACCAGAGAGATAACATTTAAATAAGAAATAAATGCTTTTTTCTAGCATACATGATAATTTCATAGAAAAACGTTTCCATTAACAGGCATAATATATGATGAAAATGTCCTATATTTTTTCTAAAGCTATCATGTAGCTCACTCGGTAAAGTGCTCGCTCTATGATTCGAATTAAGTGGGTTCAAGGATCGGCTGCCATAATCCTTAACGTATTTTTAAAAAGTTAGCAACTGAAGCTTTACCAAACGCTTTGTACCTTGAAGTTGTTAGTCTTTAGGTTGAGACAAAAAAGAAAAAGAAAAAGAACAAATACATGTGTCACAGCTGGCATTGAGATGAGCAATTTATTACTTTTCAATGATCAGAGAAGATATCTTTTTTAAAGCCCTTCACAGGCTCTACGGGCATATGTAGAAATATGATATAATAATGTTAAAAAGGACATGGCACTAAACAGATAGAATTTATGTATCTTTATTATAAAATTATTGGAGTTCTTACATTTTTGTGAATTAAAGATATCTAGTCAAATAAGGTCACAATCTTTACTGCCAACTGTAAAAGACATACCTTGGCAGCCTGCCACTTAAGAGAACTTTTCACAAAACAATATTTCTTCTCCCCGTTTATCTGCCATGATGAAGGACATTCTGGAATATAGAAGCATAAATGCAACATTGGAAAAGAATACATATGTTTATTTACAGAAATTTATCTCACTATGCAAACAGTTGAATCAATTTATATTCACTATATAAACTATTCAAGCGCAAACAATTCATCAGGGTTCTTCATGAGCTGTTTTACTTTGCTGCTACCGACACAGTAAAATTTTCTCCGACGCAGTAACGATTCAAATTTTATGCGTGCGACACAGTAAGATCTGTGGTAATCAGAAAATCAAAAGACAGAAACTCTTTCTAATTGAAACTTTAATCGACCAATCCTACCGTCTGCAATTATAACGGGTAGAGCACTTAATTAGGGTTTCACCTTGAATATATAATCAATCTCCTAGACCCTCGCCGGACTTTACACATGAAGGAACAAAGACAAATAATTTGTTTTCACACTTCTATGTAACTGTTATTTGGCAGTTGCATAAAAAATGCATTGAACTTCAATATTCACTCCCGTGTCCTTCATTAAACATTCATACAGTACCTTATGCACAGACTTTTCTTTATACAATTTTAGGCAAATAAAACTGAAATATTGCAAAAAAGGTCCTTTTTAAGATGCTTGTTACTATATATATTGTAATTAATTTTCAACAAAAATATACATTATGCGTTTTTAAATTTATATTTCCTTAAGAAATGTTTTTAGTTCATTCACTTTGAATAATTTTACGTAAATAATTTTAAAATTGGACACACAATATAAAATGTTAATTGACATATAATCCTTTACTTACTTATTGAATTTCTGAATATGAGAGGTAAAGCTATGAAATATTTGCAACTGCTCTGCAACATTTTGTTTTAGAACGTCCTGCGTGTATATTTCTTTTTCATTTAATCACTTCAAGCAAAACATTTAATATTTAATCAAGATTTATTAATTCCACTTATTTAACTGAAATCATTTTACTTTCAGTCGACAAAATCAATCAAAAATTTGTTAATTTTTCCTGTAGACTTCTACAAAATATGATTTCATTCTCCAAAAATCTTTTCATTATTTTATAGGATGTGGATGTTTTTTTTCAGAATCTGTAAACTATTTGTATATTACTTACTGCCATTTACGCAGAACGGTTTTCCGCTACTTAAAGGTACGCACTCCTCTTTACAGGATGTTGCCTTACAAAATCCAGCTAGCTCCTGTGAAAAAGATAAACCTAAATGTGTTAGCATTCTGTACCTTACTTCGCCTACTTAAGGTCATGAGTTAATTTGAACACCATAAAAGAAACCAAAACTTTTGCGACTTGAAATATGGATAATTCAACTTAAATTTAATCGATACTTGAACAAACCGTGACTGTGCTGTTCTATAAAGTTATTTTTCTAAATTGCGTTTTGTGCAAAGATAAAATTTGATCTTTGATTGTTTGGAGAAAAATCAATAAACACAATCTAAAGAGCATGAGCATAACGACAATTTGTGATTCTTGTAAACAAAAAAATTTGATATGAAACTAATCGTTTATTGTAACCCAGATCTATCCCCTTTCCTTGTCATAATTTTTATAAAACTTAAATTTGTTTGAGTAAAAAAAATGCTTATCAATAACAAAAATCAGAGCCTGCTCTTACTTCAGAACATAATTGTGGGCACCGTATATTCCTACTTTCAACATTGATTCATATTGTGACCCATAATACGTCAGGTTCAGTGATCATGACTGTGATCTCTTGCTTGAATCTGGAGAAAGTTTTGAAATATTTCAAGGAAGAGTAAGATTTTCCCCCTTAAAGTTGTTCCTAATTTTTAAAAAAAAAATCATAGCTGGCCAAATTAGTCCCGTGAACAACTTAAATTCTTCGCCAAAGGATGCTGTGTGACAAATTCTGTTATAGTTACACACTTGCTTTTCCTAAAGTTGAAAATAGGTAAAAGATGATTGGAGACACATAGATGATAGATGTTAGAGATTCTTTGTTCAGAAAAGCTCACCTTAGATTTAGTGAAGCTTATACTTAGTATTTCAAGTTAGACAATTCAACAAATAAAGGACATTTAAGATTCTTTAATATTGATGTCTGTATGTCAATTGTCTTAAATTAAGAAATCTTTACATATAAACTTATACGTGATGTGCCAAATGTTTGAATATCGAACCCAGTAAGTCAGGTGAGTCAAGGCATACCAACAAAACCGTGCCAAAAAATAAGTCAGCAATGTAAACAAAAAACCTTAAAAAAATTATTATTATGTTTGTTAAGTGATTGTTAAATACTCATACAAAAATACTTAAATAATGGTACATTCTGTCATTTTCTGAGCAGAGAAAAATCAATATAATATCTTCCAAGAATTTCCTAGGTGTGTTCAGATTACAATGAGAAGATACAAAGTGCTTTTTTATTGACCTACAGGAATGGAAAAAAAAACAAACATGTAGAATCAGTTTGGGATTTTAGTTGGGTTTGTTCCCTAATCTGCATCCTTGTTGACTTTTTTAAATAGCTAATATTTTAGCACAAGGATAGGCCGAGACCGTTACTGACATGTTCATCTTTCGTCTTAAATTCAACGAAAAAATTATACACAGTATACAGAGTTCTTGAAACGTCGAGATATTACTTACCTGTGGCTGATTATCCATTTCAATGTAGTCACATTCTGAGTCCAGAACTAAAGACGTTCCCGATTCCCCGTGTTTTGCTGCCATAAGTTCACAATGTAGCTGTTTCTTTCGATAGTTCACTGACTTACACTGGTGATTCTGTAAACATTTTCGAATGCACTGTTTCTGTCCAATGAGGGTTAAAACATTCATGACTTTGCTAGAAGTCATACATTTGCCCGAAGCAGTCACTTTTATGTTGGATACATTGTTAATTTCTCCCGATACGGTATAATGTACTGTAGAAATAAATGTGAGAAGTTTTAGTCCAAACATTGTTAATTTGTTAACAAGAATGAAACCAAGGTTATGATTATTTCAAAATATTGCTATAGTCGCAAGTGAATGTTTTAATAGATGTCAAATATAATTGAGCATCAGATTAAATAACAAAATAGCATAGTTGCAAGCATGCGCAAGTTCGAGTTCATCGAGTAATTGCTTATACAAAGCTATATTATAATATTGAATAAAATAATGTAAAATATGGAACTAATATTGTCTGACAAAGATATAAATAATTGAGCATTAAAAATAAATTATGACATAACATTACAAATCTTTAAAAAGCATGCTTTTAAATTACATCAGGAATCATGCATTATAAATTAAGTTAGAATTGAAAACAAGGATAACATTGGATATAAAAAGACATTTCAATTACTTTACTTTATTACATACTTAATAATTAATACTGGCTTTTTGCATATGCGACATGTTTGACGTCATAATACCTGTATCATTCCTGTAGAGCTGATATGGATTTGCGGGGATGATACGGATCAATATCATACCCCTAGTAATTTTAACTTCTCGTCCCCGGCACCACGTAAAACTTAAATCTTGTTCATAGGTATGTTACTCTTAGCGATATCTCTTAGCCAAGCACGCAAAACTTTATTGAAGTCACTGATCTTTCCTATGAAACATTCAAAATGAGGTACCCTACATGGTAGGCGTTGGTTTGGAAAAAATACCCTCACTGTTCAATGGCCATCATTGCATTGAAATGGCAAAATTAGATTAAGCCCTTCTAGGATACAAGGTGATGTTTCTTCATGAGTTAAGAAATCTCGTATAGGAGTTTAAGCAACATACAATTAATCAATTGCAATCAATTCATCTAAGGAAATAAGTTGCTCTCATCATCTATTAGAGATTAATAATAAATTTCAATTACATAATTCTCATGTACTTGCTCAAATTAATTGCGTACTTTGAGCTACATGATTGTTGATTGATTGATTGTATACCGTTTAACGTCCCTCTCCAGAATATTTCAATGATGTGGAGACGTCACCATTGCCGGTGAAGGGCTGCAAATTTAGGCCTATGCTCGGGACTTACGGCCTTTTGAGCAGGGAGGGATCTTTACCGTGCCACACCTACTGTGGCACGGGGCCTCGGTTTATACGGTCTCATCCGAAGGAGCGCCCCATTTAGTCGCCTTTCACGACAAGCAAGGGGGTACTGAGGACCTATTCTAACCCGGATCCCCACGGGGTTCGAGCTACATGAAGTTGCAGCTTTGATTCCTCTTTTTTTTGCAATCATTTACAGTATAACTTTTATTTGCAATGAAATCCTTTTGCTTTAAGCGTCGCAAGTTACCAAAAATTATCTTTAAAGTGTATAAATTATATTAGATATACATGAGCACTGTGTGGCTTTACAAATAAATGCGTTGAAAGAAATATTCCACAAATATTGCCTAAAATTGTTGACAGTTTCATAACCAAGGTTGACAGGTAAACATTTGTCACCTAATAGTAAAATCCTTTATCACTCAAGATAAATGTCAACAGGTCGATCGACATCAAATTGCAAGATCTTACCCATCACATTAAATGTCGACAGTTTACACCCAATCGGGATACTTTTGATTCTACCTTAAAACAAAGGTCGACCAGTAAACTTCTCTACATATCGTCCTGCCAACCCCTCGACCCGTCCTTCTGAACATACATGTTGACCTTTGAAGCAAGATATGTGTCAACCTGTACATGTTGACCTGTGAACCAGTCATTCTTTAAATTTTTGACCTATTTTCCTAAATACATGTAAACTTTAAACCATACTGAGTACTCATGTATACCTCTCGACCTGTCAAACAGTTATTCTTTAAATTCGTCAATTTGTCGACCTGTGAACCTGTCAACATGTCCTTAATTTTAACAAAAAGTTCTTACGCTGCATAAAATTTCTCCAAATTAAAATAATTTTTTCAATGTGCATTTATTCGACAGTCCTTTATATTTAGCGTACTACTTAAATAATCCTAATTGAGCCAGTCCTATTATACCTCCTCGGAGATGCATATTATGACTCATTTGTTATTGTTCAACGACAATGTTTCTTTAACAAAGCAATAGTATTTGAATTTCTCGTGGGACTTGAAATTTACGAAACATACAGATTACAGTTTATGGCTTAATATTTATGTTTTGTTTTCATGCAAACATATCAATTTGCATTTCCTTGTAGGAAGTAATAAGATAAACAATTGTTTCTTATCTCTTTATGTTTATATATTTTAATATTGTCTCATTTATTAAAGATTCTGATGAAACCTGACTTCATTTTTTGTCTTCAATCAATTTAAAAATCTATATATTTTTGTAGTGAACAATATTCAAATTATAATCTGCATTTCAATTGACAATGATACTAACCGATTAGTTTCGGGGAGTTCTTCATACTGTTGTCGATACACATAGTATGCAGTACGTAGAACTGATGGATGGAGACAGACTGGTTGGAATCCATTATGCTCTGTGATGCATGGCTTCCCGGGATCCTCCTCAAGTACAGTAATTACTTGTGGAACTTCCTGGCAGCGCACAGACTCGGCAATAGTAGTCATTGGTGGGCAGCGACCACAGTTGCACCTAAAAAGATATCAGTTTGTAATTCTAATAGGAGAGTGAAATGTTTCAACTTTGAAATAATAAATTACTTGTGATCTGAATATGTTAATCCAAGTTAGTTCAGTCATGAACTTTGGGGTGGGGGTAAACATACCATAATTGTAACAACTGACAAGTTCTCAAAAGAATTTGCTTACAAAAACCTTGACCAAAATTTGTGATAACTGGTACAATAAATTATCCATTTAAAATTCAATAAATAATTTTTAATTCTGAAAGACATGTTGCATTACAAAATTCAAATTGAATGTAAGAAAAAGGTTTTCTTATTTAAGCTTGTGTAAAACAGGGGGCTGCCAGAACAGAGCTATGGTGTGGTAATGGTGTAATACGTGTATGTTGTGTACAATAGGAATTTGTGAATTTTACAACTTAGAAACCAAGATAAAATATTCTAATGAAAAGTTCACTATCGTTAGATACTTTAATTTTATCGGATAAATAGAGTTTCCATAGGCCCCTTTTAAGATTTAGCGATATAATTGCTAGACTTCTGTAGGAAGCCATGTAAAATCATACCCCACACCTAGTTTCAATGAATATATACAGTCATCGTATTAAAGATAACAGGATATTTATATTTTTAATTGATCATGAACATTTAGCCTTACTTCAACAATTTAAATAATAATATAAAAGCCCATTAGTAACAGATATAGGATAGATAACTACCAGTCATTGTTCCCAAGTCGATCTTGATCTGTGGCTCCCGGGGAACTTCCTGCCGCTGATTTCTCGTCTGAACTCGCTTCAGGCTCAAAAAGATACGGTTGTGTGCCCAAATTGGTCATCACATCGATCGGTTCCTTAAAACTTTATGAACCAACCTCCCCATCGCTTTTTTCTTCACTATAAACGCTACAATCGCTATCTGTATTCGCCGCCATCGTCCTCGTTGTGACGTCACAACAACAGAGCCTCGTTTTTGACTGTTTCTATTTTCTCTTAATTAGATTTCCGGTGCAGGTAAAAATAGACATTTTACAAGCGGAATAACTCTGTTAATACCGCGCGGATTTCGATGTGGTTTTTTGCTATGGTCATTTTGTGGCGATCGTAACAAACAGAAATTATTACAGTGGGCATTGCATATACAATGTACCCTTTAAAGAACTGTGCTTGATGCCATATATCATGTATCAAGTCTTGCGTTTTTTTTCCTAAATAATGCAGAATTAAGAACAAATATGTAAAGCTTGACCGTTACTGAAAGCAAAACTCTCCATTATTAAATGTTGATTATATCTAAGAAAAAAGTGTCATGTAGTCATATCTTTCTATACAAAGAGGAACATTTTTTATGCTTAAATCCTTTACTTAACTGCATTTATTAAATTGCATTTTAGAAAACAGAATCAATTTTCATATGCACTAATTATGGGTCTTTTGTAAAGTCAAAGTAGATGAAATTATTTTAATTTTAAATATATAAAATTTGAGGACTATATTGTACTTTTACATATTCATTTACTTAAAAAAAAATATGTTTTTTTAATGTAAAAAAATACTACTAACTTTAACAAAGCCTTAAACAAATTACACAGAAGGGCAAGAAATTTCAACATTTAATATTCGTTACCCTTAAAAACCACAGTGTAAATAGATATTGCAAACGGTAGTTCATTTGTAGCAGCAATGATTTAAAAAAAAAAATAAACAAGACTTAAGTAAACAGCTCTCTTGTTCCTCGTTGTTTTTAAATTCTCTGTAGTAGATCAAAGTTCTGTTAATTGAAAATGTGTTTTCTCAGTGTCAATTTTCAGACAAATACCGTATAAGTAGAATTTTTGGCGAGGATTTAATTGTGGCATTATTAGCAAGGGTCCTGAGATCGTTAAAATTAAATGTCGCTAAAAATTAATTGCATTTTATTTGTAATAGCTTATAAAGTTAGCATTTCAAAATCGCTAAAATTACCTCTCGATAAAAATAAATGAACATTTTTTAAGGAGACATCGCTAAATTTGCGTCTAGCTAAAATTTCCACTTATCCGGTATTGATATTTTCATTTTTTTATTTAGAAAAGAACATTTCATTTCTTATGATGTTGTTCTTTGTGTTTTCCGTCTATGTTCAAGTTATTTTCTTTTTATTTCTTGAACGAAAACTAACCACAAGGAAATGACAACTCTTTACTTATTCAGCATTTTTATCAGATTCGTTCAAATATAACTTCTAGTCGAGGAATCAAGAAATATCTCAAACTTTAATTAAATTATTTATGTTGTATTTAAATGTTGTAGAATTCATGTTCATGTACTCCTTAATTAAAATATTTTTCCACTTTATTTTCCAAAAGGATTGTTATCTGCAAATTTACAGATTTATAGTTTACAAATTAATAAACAAATTACATGCAAATGAAAATTTGACTAAAGTAAAAGTTTGTTCCGCCATCAGCAAAGTAAAGTGTAGATTCCTATACTTTTAATTTTTTTCGATACTGTAAAATCCCATATTTTCAATGGGTCAAATTTTCGTGGTTTGAGGGAAAAAATTGGTTCGTGGGGATTTGATTTCGTGGATTAAGAACTTTGTAGTAGTTGTGCATATAAAAATTTACATTTCGTGCTGGACATTAATTCGTGGGTCTCTTCATACCACGAAAACAACGAAAATTAAACCCCCACGAAAATTAGTGATTTCACAGTATATAATTTGAATATGAATATCTATTAGAATCACCGTTCACGGTAGCTCAGTCGGTAGAGCGCTCGCTCCATAATCGGGAGGTCGTGAGTTCGTATCTCGGCCGCGAATGACCTAGTCGTTAAAATTGGTAGCAACTGTTCATTCGCCATGCGCTCGGCACTGTGAAGTGAAAGTTGCGGGTCCTTCTGATGAGACCTTAAAAACCGAGGCCCCGTGTCAGTGGCAGGCGTTGGCACGATAAAAATCCCTCACAGCTCAATGGCCCTGAGTGCAGAGTAAATGTCAAAATTTAATTCCCTTTCATCGGCATACGGTGACGTCTCCATATGAGTGAAAAATTATCGAGAGGGAAGTTAAACAATATACAATCAATCAATCTATTAAAATCGAATGTTTGTGTTCATCCTTGTCATGACTTACTGTTCAAAGTTATTTGGAGTACAATCTCTATTGTGACTAAGAGTCTGAAGTCCTGTTTCCTGATGGAATACGAAAAAAATTCTCTGTTCAGCCATTTATTTGCCAAAAAAGTTGAGCCTGCAAACTTAAAATAAAACATCAAACTAAAAAAAAAAAAATTCCCAACCTGTTGAAAAAAAGGGTTTTGACTTTTGCAGCAAAAATTTATACCAAAACTTTCAATGGCCTACTAAAGATACAGAATCATTTTGAGGTCCAAAAGTGAAAGACAAAGGTCGTAAATGCATATATTTTGTGTGTGCTTACATGTAAACCTGGACGATATCGCATGAAGCTTATAATTTTTTGCAATGAAATATAATACTATAACTTCCTATAAGTTGGCATTCCCTTCCCTACCCCTTGGACCACAACCCCAGCATGCATATTTTCCTTAAGCAGTGAACACACCGTCTTCTTATAAGCTAGTTGAAGACATAAAGTTCTTCGTATCTACTTACACGAACATAAAAAAGCTCCTTGATAGCGGTGAGCTCAAAGGTAATACCTTTGTAGTAAACACATCATGTCTTGTCTACTTCGGACGGAATTTTCTTGCACTCTAAACGTCAAAATTCCTTTCATAAAAATGTAAAACACAACAACCTTGCATCTCTTTTTATGCTCCTGAATCAATAGTTCCGGACGCATATTGTTTTTTGTTCTGTCTATTTGTCTGCAAACTTTAATCTTTTAGAAGATATTTCGGTATGTAGTCTTCATTGAAAAGTTTGAAACAAAACAAGACGGTGAACAACTTCATTGGGAAGAAGTGATCCAAACAATTGTGTACTCTGAAGTATACATAAAGAACTCTAAAAATACTATTGAAGAAGTTAGAAATATGTCAAAAACCAGTCAATTGAAATTGTTAAAGCACGGTTACACATATGTAACAAAATGTAGCATTGAAGAAACAAAATAAAGCAATTGAAATTGTTAAAGCACGGTTACACATTGGTAACAAAATGTAGCATTGAAGAAACAAAATGAAGCAGTTGAAAATGTTAAAGCACGGTTAAAAAAAAATTACACACTGGTAACAAAATGTAGCATTGAAGAAACAAAATGAAGCAATTGAAATTGTTAAAGCACGGTTACACACTGGTAACAAAACGTAGCATTGAAGAAACAACATGAAGCAGTTGAAATTGTTAAAGCACTGTTACACATTGGTAACAAAATGTATCACTGAAGAAACAAAACGAAGCAATTAAAATTGGTAAAGCACGGCTACACATTGTTGAAAAAAATGTAGCATTGAAGAAACAAAATGAAGCAATTGAAATTGTTAAAGACGGCTACACATTTGTAATAAAATGTAGCATTGAAGAAACGAAACAAAGCTATTGAAATTGTTAAAGCACGGTTACACACTGGTAACAAAATGAAGCATTGAAGAAACAAAATGAAGCAATTGAAATTGTTAAAGCACGGTTACACATTGGTAACAAAATGTTGCATTGAAGAAACAAAATGAAGCAGTTGAAATTGTTGAAGCACGATTACACATTGGTAACAAAATGTAGCATTGAAGAAACAAAATAAGGCAATTGAAATTGTTAAAGCACGGTTACACTTTGGTAACAAAATGTAGCATTGAAGAAACAAAATGAAGCCATTGAAATTGCTAAAGCACGGTTACACACTGGTAACAAAATGTAGCATTGAAGAAACAAAATGAAGCAATTGAAATTATTAAAGCTCGGTTACACACTGGTAGCAAATTGTATCATTGAAGAAACAAAATGAAGCAATTGAAATTGTTAAAGCACGGTTACACACTGGTAACAAAATGTAGCATTGAAGAAACAAAATGAAGCACTTGAAATTGTTAAAGCACGGTTACACATTGGTAACAAAATGTAGCATTGAAAAAACAAAACGAAGCAATTGAAATTGTTAAAGCACTGTTACACATTGGTAACAAAATGTAGCATTGAAGAAACAAAATGAAGCAATTGAAATTGTTAAAGCACGGTTACACATTGGTAACAAAATGTAGCATTTAAGAAACAAAATGAAGCAATTGAAATTGTTAAAGAACGGTTACACATTGGTAACAAAATGTATCATTGAAGAAACAAAACGAAGCAATTAAAATTGGTTAAGCACGGTTACACATTGGTAATAAAATGTAGCATTGAAAAAACAAAACGAAGCAATTGAAATTGTTAAAGCACGGTTACACATTGGTAATAAAATGTAGCATTGAAGAAACAAAACGAAGCAATTGAAATTGCTAAAGCACGGTTAGACATTGGTTACAAAATGTAGCATTGAAGAAACAAAATGAAGCAATTGAAATTGTTGAAGAACGGTTACACATTGGTAACAAAATGTATCATTGAAGAAACAAAACGAAGCAATTAAAATTGGTTAAGCACGGTTATACATTGGTAATAAAATGTAGCATTGAAGAAACAAAATGAAGCAATTGAAATTGTTAAAGCACGGTTACACATTGGTAACAAAATGTAGCATTGAAGAAACAAAATGAAGCAGTTGAAATTGTTACAATGTAGCAAAATAGATTTCAAGTAAAAGAGAATTTTTAATGGGGACATTGTTATCGGGCTATGCTATGAAAAATGTAAAGGGAAGTATTTTTGAGAACCTCATTGCGGCATGTTTTTGACGTTAAATTGATGTGCAGTTTATTTCACGGTTACAAAACATGTAGATTTTAAAAGGTAATTATACAACTTCTAAAAAAAATTGAATGAGATTTCACACATCAACAAACCATATATTTTTTTTTACGAATGATAAGTTGCTAATTTTAATAAGTCCGCATTTTTTTTTCAAACAATCGTCGTACATGTACCAAAAAAAAAATCAGAACTTCATAAGAAAAGATAACATTTTCTTTTGGCTTAAGTTCTAAAATATACTGAGCATAATAAGTTAAGCAATTTAAGATATTTATTATAAAATAAAGTGAAAAGATAGACACAGCACTTACAATTAAATTGTGATATGAGCTTTTCATCACAGAACAAAATAAGGCCAATTCTATCGACAATTGTATGCTGTTTTGTAAGAAATATCGTGAAACTGTTAAAGATACGGATTTGAAAAGTCAGATTTAATTTCAATATTGTTTAAGGCCTCCAATTGCAGCAATTACAACAACACAACGGCGTTTCATGCTCCATATAAGGTTTGTAGGTTGGAGGACGCGGTTTCCGGGCGTCAAGTTAAAAAATAGGTGCGTGTTTTGTGACCTTTTTCTATACTGATTTTAAGTAGAAGCAAAATAAAACAGTTTTGAAAAAAAAATCAAAATTATACCTATGGAAAAACAATTGCTAATTTTTTTTTGCCCATTATATTATCTTTTTTTATTTAAATTTTATTTCAAAAAGTATTATCAAGATGTAATCAGTTATGTTAGTTAAAAATGAAACATATTCCTTAAAGTAGAAATTCTAGTAAATGCCCCGTATTTACTTGCATAACATTCATTGAAAAGTTTCTTATCATTTAATCTTTTTTTCACAAATATAGTAAGTAGATGAATCACAGTTTTTATCGTTCCAAACACCTTCAGTAAGCATTTCGAGGCAATTTTCACCTGCAACCCAGTTACTAGGTTCACCTTCGAGCCAGTTTGTGTAATTCAATGTTGTGTTAGAATGTACCCAGATGAACGTGCCCTCGGACTCTTCATCTGTTCCCCCCATCCACCATCTATCCCCGGAGGCTAAAATTTTATAATATATGGAGTTAAATGTGTGTGCTTCGTTGAAAAATAAAGAAAATATTAACTATGTTAATATTCGGAAAATAATTGATTATACATTAAGGAAATGGTTAAACAAAGTTATTTTTGTGAAATTTTAAATACTACAAGTAGTCCAGCGCATAATTTGAATTTTTTCACTTATCAAAAATGGTTCACATTCATTTTGTTACTGTTTCCCCTTACTCCCGGATCTGTTGGTTCCTTAAATGAGACCGAGAATCAAACATGTAATTAAATAGAGTAAATCCCCCGCCAAAACATTCCGAAATACAGAAATAATATTCTGTAAAATATACAAATATATTGTGTGGAAAAAAAATATTCTCAAGGTATTCCCAGCCTCCAATGAGTCTCCAACAGGGCGCAGTGGTTAAAATGATCATTTTATTCGCGAGCCAGCCAAGGGGTTTATCTTTACGTTGAGTTTTCGAATCCCACTGTGGGACGTGGAGAAAATTCCATCGAATGAAATACATCATCAACCAATTGAAGTTGGTACACTGTACTCAAGACATGTAAATTTTGTTTTACCATTTTTCTTTATCTTCTCTAATAAATTTATTATTATTTAGTTTACATTACCTGAATTAAGAATACTCAAACTGACTAGTTCAAGATGTACTCAGTACGACCAATGTTTAAATTACCTGCTATATATAATAAGATAACATCGACATATATACGTCCATGCTATGTTAAATTTAGATAAAATCATACTATCTTTTTACTTTTGTGCCAAATTTAACGAAGGTTTTCAAATTAGAAAAATATTTATAATAATCCATCTACATTTTGTCGTTAAAAAAAACATTATTGGACTATTTTTCAATCCTTAAATTCCAGAAAGAAAACGCAAAAACCTACCTTTGTTATGAATCCAATTTTGTTCAGCCTCACTCTCTATTTCAAGAAGATGTGCTTCCATCCAAATGCAGCTAGCCTAAGGGAATAAAAGAAACACATATTCTCTAGAGAGTTTAAACAGAACTCTGATTTCCGAGAAAATTGTTGAATTCATATACATTATTTCAATTAAGATTGTTTGCATTTTGTGTAAACCATGCTTTCAACTTTGCAATTTGATATTTGACCTCAAAAACAACAATCGTACAAATACATTAAATCTTATCAATTTATTGCAATTGACTTAAATAAATATACAGCCAGATAAGGTCGCTACAATAAAATGGAGAAATATTTCATGTGTATTTATATGACACTATATACATGTACATGTGTCATCCGGTGAAATCGTGATTTGTCAATTTGATTTCTATACCTCTATTATTATATTTATTGAGGAGAACTTTAAAATTTTTAAGTGCTCAAGAGAAATTCAGAAAATCTGGCACCATTACTTGAAAATGTTTTCGTTAAAACACAATTTTTCTGTACCTTATGAAATTTAATCAAAGAAAATAAACATTTTTTTTCCTTGTGAAATGCACGATTTTGAATCAGACATCGTAAATTGTTATTGACATTAATTTAGATTAGACTTTCTCTGTTTTGTTCAGAAGCCGTAAATTCCAATGTATTTCAAGAATGTTTTTAATTGGTTATCCTCCGCATTTAATATGTATGCCACAAAACCTGCACAGAAATGAACTTTTTTACATTAAGACAAGATATGCAAAACAAATTAGGAGAAACCTGAAACTGTTAATCGTTTTTCTTTGTTTTCAACCGGTCATTGTAGCCTAGTGGCAGAGCACTCGCTTTGTGATCGGGAGGCCCGGGTTCGATTCTCGAGCGCAGCGCCGCGTCAAACCTAAGACATAAACATTGGTAGTGACTGTTTCTTCAATTTCCCAAGCTACGGGCAATAGAAGTAAAAGTCACAGGTCTTTCGGATATTATCTTGAAATGTACGTCTCATGTCGAGGTAAGCATAAAGAGCCCCCACTGCTCAATGGCCCTGAGTGCCGAGTATATGTCTAGATTTGAAGCCCTTCACCGGCAAACGGTAACGTCTCTTTATGAATGAAAAAATTCTCGATTGAGACGCTTAACAATATTAAATCAATAAATCAGTCTTGTTTCCATTGAGAAACAAAATCATAGAGAATAAATATAATTGAAAAACAGCCTTTTTAGTTATCGTATTTCGTTGGGCGGATGTTGACCCATCTTTGACCCTGTTAAAGTTTGTAGAATGCATTTTGTGATTACCGTAAATCCTATACTAGCAATCTCTTTACTGACTAATTTACATTGTACATGTAAGACAATGTGTATCGCATTTTTAATGAATTAAGCATTATATACTCCCCGTCAATGAAAACGCAACATTCTAATTTTAGGGTGAAAAGTATATACGGGTTATAACTATATACCAAACACGTTAGGACATCTTTAACTTTGCCAAATCAGTTATTTAATGTTTGAATGGCTTTCATTTCATTACCAAAAGCTGATTTGTTAGCCCTCTTAACAGATAACATTTAAATAAAACACCCCCCCTTCCGACCATTTAATCAAAACATGCTAGTCCGCTATGAAAATTATGCATGTACGCAGTCCGATTTTTACCACCCATTAGGTTTATCAATGTCTTTATCTGAGCGAAAAAAATATTTTTGGGCATTTTTAATTGCATGTTGTTCAGAAACTGCGGTCGAATTTTCTCTAACTTGGCGTAGTGTAGTAACTCTTGGACTTCCGTGCAAGAAAATGTTATTTATGCTACTGCAATACATGAGCCTGATGAGTCGTGATATAGTGTACATTTCAACACTGCAGCTCTTTTTTTCTTTATTTTAAGAATTTCCAGCATTAGCAATGAAAATCAGTCATTTTGATGAAAAATAGGCATCACATCCGGTAAAAAAGAAAGATTTGTTTCCTGGCCTTTTAGCACAATACTTATGATTAACAGTTTCAAAACCTTGAAAACCCAAAATATTGTTTTAAATTTTATAAAAAATGCAAAAATTTGATTTCAGATAAGAGGGCTAAAAAGCAACTTCCGGTAGAGGAAGGAAATTCATTCAACCGTTAAATAATTGATTTGGCAAAGTAAAAGATGTCTTAACTTTTTTGTACATAGTTATAACCCGTATATAATTTCACCCTAAAATTAGAGTGTTGCGTTTTCATTGACGGTGAGTATATGTTTTGTTCTATTTTATAATGTGTTTACATGTATTAATGTATGGTATTGTTAAATTTGCTATAATTGCCAACGCATATAATTTAATGAAATCTTTATTGATTCTTTGTTATATATGTTTATATAGTTCCATTGCGCAAGTCATACTTACATTTTTATTGGAAACATATTTTTGATTTCTTAAAGCAAAAAAATGACAGTTTCATTTTTTGAATAATATTGATAGGTAGTCTTATCCACAACTCCTCTTATACCAGTGAATAATGGTGAAGGATAGTTTCTTTATTACATAATGCCAATGTGCATCGTCTATTTTAATTTTTGACCTTGTACTTATTATCAGTCTTCCAGAAAAAAACATGGACTTTGCCATTATAATCATATGGGAGGCTTGGGGATCATTTATTGAGCACACTGCCAACAGTATAGTTGTTCATTTCGTAATAAACGACCATCCGAGTTAAAATTTTGCGTTTTCATTGTGAATGATATGACGATAACGAACAGTATTCAATATCAAAGTCCACAAAACAATACAGAATAGGAGAAGAGCAAACACGGACCTCAGAAACATCAGAAATGGAATCAGGTGTCACAGAGGAGTGAGCATCCACTGCTGACCGGTTACATCTGCCATGTGCTCCTTGTCATGATCGGGAATATAACGGTAAAAAAGTCTTCATTTCAGTGTATAAACAATAGACCAACAATAAGTATGAAAAACCTCAGTCAGCATATGACTCAATGGTGAATGTATATTGTATTTGCTGACAAGGTCATTATATCGTCCATAGAACCTACGAAATGATGACTTTAAACGAGACTGCTAATATTCTTGTATCATCAACGTGCTTGTCAATAATTTACCTCTTTTTTCATTTGTTCTTATGTAGAGCATGCTCTTGTGTATAGAATATAAAAATTGGTCTGCTAATAACGGATCTCAATTGGTTCCCATGGGAAGAATTCCAATAGATGGTTGGAAAACCTTTTCTCCAAAAACCACAAAAATATTGTTAATCAGACTTTCAAGCATCTTGATGTCAACTTCAGAGTACTTGTATGTGCAACTAGAAAGTGTTTTAACTAAATAATTTTGAAAATGACCAATGACTTTGTAACCTTATTAAGGAGTTCCATTTTTTTTTTTAAAAAGCAGCTCTCAGTGATAAAAATAACCTGGACTTTATTTTATCTTGAAAAATGCATATGGTTGTGTATGAAGTTGAAAAGTCGTAAGTTTTTAAGCTGTTGATTTATGTAAAGTCTTGTGAATTTAAGTTGTCTAAAAGTTCTTTAGAATTTTTTATTATCCACATATGATTCACACCACTTCTTGAATATATTGTTGCACAGCACTCTTGAAGATTTTCCTTCACTACTGTCAATATCTTAGTGAAGAGTAACGAAAGAGGCTTAATTGAACAGTTATTGGAACACGCAGTGTATCTTTGTTTGTAATGATTTTTATGAGGTGACAAACAGAGCACGACCATATCAGATATCGATCAAGCAAAGATGAAGAAAATATGTCACCTCCTTGGAAACTCTATGTAAATGTTGTGAAATGTTTAAACTTGTAGGCAACAGCATTATTTTGTTTAAGAGATACACTGTATGGGTTGCCAATTATTACCAGAGAGATAACATTTATATAAAAATGAATATGTTTATTGACTAGCATACACGATCATTTTATAGTGAAACACTTCAATATCCAGCCAGAATATTTGATATAAATATTCCATATACTTTTTAAAGCTTTCATTTAGCTCCTTGGGTAGAGTGCTCGCTCCATGATCAGAAATAAGTGAGTTCAAGCATCGGATGCGACAATCCTAACTTTATTTCAAAAGTTAGCAACTGAACCTTTGCCTAACGCTTTGTTAGTCTTTAGCTTGAGACTATAAAAACCGAAGCCCGTGTCACTGCAGACGTTGGTATGATCAATTTATTACTTTCCAATGATCAGAGTTCCGAAAAGAGGTCTTTCTTTTAATCCTTTCACAGACTTCACAGTCATATGTAGAAATATGATATAATAATAATGTTGAAAAGGACATGGCACTTCACAGATTAAATTAATGTATTTTAATCATAAATTTATCGGAACTCTTACTTTTTTTGTTAGTTTTGGATAACTAGTAAAAGAAGGTAACAACTCTACTGCCACCTTTAATGACATACCTTGGCAGCCTGCCACTTAAGAGAATTGTTCACGAAACAATATTTCTTCTCCCCGTTTATCTGCCATGATGTAGGACATTCTGCAATATAGTAGCATATATGGAACAGTATTCAATATTCATTTTTTTTTCATACTATCTAAGATACTACATGTGAAAAACAAATCTTCCATTTTCACTTCTGTGTCATTCATTAAACACTCATACAGTACGCTATGCATGCAGAGACGTTCTTAATACAAATCTAGGAAATGCACTTTAAATATTGCAAAAAAAAAGTCTTTTTTAGATGTGTGTAATTAAACATATTTTAATTTATTTTCATCAAAAATAAATATTTTTTAAATTTATATTTCTTCTAAAAGATTTTAGTTTTACATAAAGAACTAAAATAAATGCACTATTGGAAACACATTTTCAAATTCGAATTGACGTATAATTCTTTATTTATTTATTGAATTTGTGAAAATGAGATGAGAGGTACTAAATATCTTCAATTAATCTGCATTATATTGTTTAAGTAAGGCAAGCGTGTATATTGTTTTATTTTACAACGATAAGCAATAAGTTTTAATATTTAGTCAAGATTTTTTTAGTTAATTTTACTGATATCACTTTAGTTTTTGCCGAAATAATCAAAAGATTTTGCTGAAGATTAAGACAAAATACGGTTGAATTCGTTTTCTAGGAAGTTTTTCAAAGTGCTCGGTTCACTTTATACATAAAATGGGCCAGTAGATATACCAATTTATTGACTTTATTTTCCATTTTAAAGATCAAAATAAAGTAAAGACGTAGTATTTTCATTTCCTATTAATTTTTTTTCTCCTTAAACTCCAGGGCTCGTAACACGGACTTTATGATATTGCCATGTTTTTGAATTTTAATGTAAATAGGTATATCTTAGTACTTTAAGAGAAGAAAGATAGTATTAGCCCACCCTCTGATCTTTCAAATATGATGTCTTATTATCTTCAGAAATAATTCTATGATTTATTTGTCGTTTAATTTAGATCAGAGGTTGCCCTCTATAATAAATACTGAAAGATTGCATTAAAGAGTGGCTGTTTTTTTTTAGACTTTTTTTTAGAATTTGAGGAAATTGACGCATTCCTTGACGTCATAATGCATTGACTTGAAGAAAATTATGTCATTTTTTGATAGACTTGCTCAAGGGTCTCTAGGATATTCAAAGCATTGTTACATGTAACTAAAATGAGGCAGTCTCAGTTTTATCAGAAATTCATAGGGCCATAAAGCCTATAAGTGTACCTTGTTTTTTGATGGGATTTTTTTAAACAGTTAACCTCTTCATTTATTACTTACTGCCATTTATGCAAAATGGTTTTCCACTACTCAGAGGCACGCACTCCTCTTTACACGATGTTGCATTACAAGATCCTGCCAGCTGCTATAAAAAAGATAGACCCATTAGTCTCAACGTCTTTAAGCTACATGTACTTTTGAATATTCAGGGTCATGGGATTAAAGAAAGTTGTTTTTCTTAATAGCTTATTTTGAAAAGATAAAATCTTATCTTTGAATATTTGAAAAAAAAACATAAGTATTGCTACAATTTTTTGCAGATAAATTTGTTTGAGGTAATTTAAGGATAACAAATCAGAGCATTCTTCGTTCTTAAAAAACAAGAATTTTTGGTAAACTAGTATTCCTATGATAAACATACATGTTTATCCCTATTGTGAACCATCCTTCGTCAGATTTAGAGATCATGACCTTGAACTTTTGCTTGAATTATGAAGAAAGTGTTGAAATACTTCAAATTGAAGTGTTTACTGTGAAGTCACAAATTTTTGTGTACAAATGCCGTGAACAACATATTTTTTCAACACAGTATGCTTTGTACGATTTTTTTTGTAATAACCTAGTTGTTTGTAAAAAAAAAGTTGAAAGGGCAAAGGTTAAAGGAGACACACAGACGAGAGGTGTTACAGATCCTTCGGTCAGAAAATATCTCCTGAGCTTTAGTTTGGCAAACAAGTATTTTAAAGATTTTTATTCGGTAGTAACCAATATTTGCCCCCAAAATCAAACTTTGACGGAGTAAAATTTAATCATGTTTTAAAACAGGGGGATTCATCCTTACTTCAAAGCACTGAATGTTTTCGTCAGCAATGACATCATATATTTGAAATGACGTCAGGAAAATTACGTTAATCTAAAATTTCCAAGATTTCTATAGAAAAATATTAAAAATTGCCTCAATATATTGAGTAAAAATCACCGAGCGCAGGTGTGTTCAGGCTTAATATTTTGATCTAATGTGTAGAATAATAATATTAATTAAATATGCAAATATTGTTCCTGAACAGACATGCGCTATATCAATTTTATAAATAAAATTGTTGAAATGTTGTCCGTATTGTCCTTTTTCTCAAAAAAAAAAAATGCAAAAAGTTTGTGACGTCATAAATAAAAAAAATGTTAATAACCTAAACTATTATGTGTTTCGTTAATTTATATTCTTCATACAATTTATACAATACTGTACAACACAATATAAGAATTTTTCAAAATTTTAATTTTTGTGGGGGCAAAGATATTTAATATACCGAATATAGTTCTTAGACAAGATAACAAATAAATGACATTGAAGATTCTTTAATACTGAGATTTGTATTTCAATTATCTTAATTAAGAAATTTTAAGAAATCTTTACATGTAATACACGTACAATGTACGTGATGTGCCAAATATTTGAAAATCAACCCAATAAGTAAATTCATAAATACAAAACTGTGCCTGATTTAAGACAGCAATGTAAACAAAAATCTAAAAATTTTATCACATACGAAGCGTAAATTATGTTTATGTTAAGTATTGTAAAATTCTTGCACACAAATACTTAAATAATGGTACATTTTGTCATTTTCTGAGGAAATCAAAATCAATATGATATCTTCTAAGTCTTTATGATGCGTGTTCAAATTACATTGAGAAAATACAAAGTGTTTTATTGACCAAAAGGAATGAAAAAAAAAACATACATATAATTTTAGTTCGAGATTTTAATTGTGCTTGTTCACTTATCTACATCCTGATTTACTAACATTGTTAAATCGCTGCTATTTTGGCACAATGACGGGACCTGACATTCTCATCTTTTGTCTTTATTCAACTATAAACAACACAGTATACAGTGATTTAGAAACGTTGAGATATTACTTACTTGTGGCTGATCTTCCATTTCAATGTAGTCACACTCTGAGTCCAGAACTAAAGACGTTCCCGATTCTCCGTGTTTTGCTGCTATGATTTCACAATGAAGCTGTTTCCTTCGATAGTTCACTGACTTGCACTGGTGATTCTGTAAACATTTTCGAATGCACTGTTTTTGTCCAATGATAGTTAAAACATTCAAGACTTTGCTAGAAGTCATACATTTGCCCGAAGCAGTCACTTTTATGTTAGATACATTGTTAAGTTCTCCTGATACGGTAAAAAGTACTGTAGAAATAAATGTGAGAATTTTTAGTCCAAACATTGTTAATTTGTTAACAAGAATGAAATAAGGTTATGCTTATTCTTAAAGTGTTCCAATAGTCGCAAGTGAATGTTAAAATAGATGTTAAATATAATGAAACATCAGATTAAATAACAAAAAACCATAGATGCACGCATGTGCAACTAATTTCATCGAGTAAGTGCCTATACAAAGGAACTTATAATCTTGAATAAAATGGTGTTAATTGTAAAATATCGAGCTTATGTCTGACAAAGATGTAAATAATTAAGCATTGAAAAGAAATTATGACAAAAGATTACAAATCTTTCAAAAGCATTCTTTTTAAATTGTATCATGAATCATGCGTTTATAAATAAAGTAAAAAATGAAAACATGGTTAACATTGAATTAAAAAAATAACACGTTTCAATTACTTTACTTTACTTTATTACATACTTAGAAATAAATACAGGTATTTTTGCATATGCGATATGTCTGACGTCACAATAGCTGTATCAGTCCTATAGGGCTGATATGGATTTGCGGGGCTGATGCGAATCAGAATCTCACCCAAAGTAATTTAAACCTCAAAAACAGTACCTGTGATCATACACATATTTTTGGGGGGTTTAAATTCTCTTAATTTTAATTTTTTTGAATGTAAGGATAATCTAACTGACAATGGTTTTTTTCAAAGTACATGCATTTGAAATAGAAGTAGAAACAAACTTGAATCCTGTGAGTCAACAGAGCGTGTATATGTAAGAAGTTTGTGCATGATTATTCACTCATTTCCTTTTCAACTTAATGAACTCGCAGTGTATTTTATTACTAAGTATGTAATAAACATATTCTGTATCGGCCCTCTACCAAAATCAGCCCTCGGCTCTCCGCCGATATTGGGGTCTAAGGATGATACAGAATTTGATATGGAAAAGAGTATGTATTATTCTATATGAAAATAATTCGTTGTCTCGTATTTCATGATGCGTTAAACTTTATTAAAGTTATTCTTAGTGGTTATTGGTAGAATATTCAGTTTTATGATTGGTAGGTCCGGGTTAAACTTTCGTCTTCGGCACCACGTCAAACTTAAATCTTGTACATAGGTATAAGTAGTGACAACTCCTTTGCCAAGCACACAGAATTTTAGTTGAAGTCACTGCTCTTTCGTATGAAACATTCAAAACGCGGTACCCTGCATGGTAGGCGTTGGTTTGAAAAAATACCATCACCGTTTAAATGGCCCTCATTGCACAAAAAAGGACAAACATAGATTAAGTCATTCCAGGGTATTAGTTGATGTTTCTATTTGAATTAAGAATTCTCGAATAGGAGTTTAAGAAATAAGGTGCTTTCTTCAACTACTTCAGATTATTATCAAATTTCAAGTACATAATGTTTATGCACTTGCAAATTAATTGAGTACTTTGAACTACATGTAGATGTAGTTTTAATCTTTTTTTGCATCCATTTACTATATAACATTTATTTTCAATTAACAATTTTGCTTTAAGAGTTTTAAGTTACCAAAAAATAAAAAAGGGATTTTGGACACAATATGAATATTTTCAAATAAAAAGACTTGCATGCTGTCAATCACATGAATGCAGGGGCTTTCATTATTTTAAAAAATCATTTAACCCATTTGTTTGTAAAGTTTATAAATCATATTAAATATCAAATTGACAAATCACCGTGTGGCTAAATATAAATAGGACATTGTATTTTTTTTCTATTAAAATATAGAAATGACTCGAAAAAGTAGGGGGGGGGGGGTTAAGTGTAAAGTTTCGCAAAAATTTTTCCTCGAAAAATTTGCTGTTATATAGTTTTTTTATATGATCAAAGTATTGCTAGGGTAAACGGAAAAGTAGATCCGTAAAACCGAGTAACCTCTTTCATATTTATAATATAGGAAAAATCCCCTTTGATAAAAAGAAAAAAGTAAAGGTTTTGCCTTATTACGTAAAATAAATGCGTTTAAAGAAATATTTCACTAAATGTGTGTTTCTTTGTAATGGTTGACAGTGTCATCACCAACGTCGACAGGTCAACAGTTGTCATCTAGTGGGAAACTCCTTTTCACTCTACCTGTCAATTTGTTTACACGTCGACCTGCCAACCTGTCAACCCATCTTGACCTCCCTGAATACATGTTGAATTTTTAAGCAAACTACCTGTCAACATGCCAACCTGTGAACCAGTCTTTCTTTCAACTTACGATCTGTCAACCTGTCGACTTGTCAACCCGCCGACCTGTTTTCCTGAATACGTGTTTATATTACAAGCATACGGAGTACTATCTGTCAACCTGTCGACCTGTCAACCAGTCATGTTTTAAATTCCTCATTCTGTCAACTTGTTGACTTATCATTAAAAAGTTCAAACGCTGCATAGAATTTCTCCAAATTGAAGATATTTTTTTCAAGGTGCAATTATTCATCAGCCAGGGTATGAAAATATATACCTGCACTACTTATCAATATATCCTACATGTATTAGAGTCAGCATTATTACCTCCTCAGAGATGCATGTTATGAAACATTTGTTATTATTCAACGACAATGTTTTTTAACAAAGCAGCAGTATTTGAAATTATTATGGGAATTACAATTTACGAAACATACTGATGAGAGTGTATTGCCTAATAATTATGTTTTTTGTTCATACTAACATATCGATTTGCATTTCCTTGAGCAAAAATACAGGATGATAATATATTAGAGGAAGAATAAGCTAAACAATTGTTTCTTATCTCTCAATGGACAAACTCAAACATGTAAAATTCAACTTTTCTACTGATTTATTATACATAAAAAGTACTGTCAGACATGTCAAAGCGATCAGCTGCTAATAATGACTTTCAGTCATCTGTGAAAGTTAATCTTGCTCTGGTAGAATTTTCATTTGATCTTACGTATTTAGTGACATTCGATCCTCTTATCACGTCCTATAGCGGTTTATTCGTCTCTGCTTTAAATTCATACCAGTATTTGAAAATTGATAAATATTGCAATCAAAAAATTGCAAAGAAGCCATTTGCAAAACCCTTTTCATTTATAGAATTTCGAAATTTATTTATTTGGCATAAAAACAACGGTATATAGAATGCGTGAGTGTGTGTTTTAAAATAATTCTCTTCTAATTTTCTTTTTTTTAAATATTTTGTTATTCTCTCATAAACAGGTCTTGAGTAGTTTTAACCTTTATATTAACATCCAAAAGTGCAAATCATGGTTAAGATAACCTGTTTTAGACTTTCTTTTATTTGCAAAAAAAATTTGTAGTAATGCAATAAGAATTAAAACAATACATGGAAAGAAATAGTCATTGAATGTTATTTCTTTTCATATATTGGAATAAATGAAATTGAATTTTTTTGAATAAAAAAAATAGTACATAATTCTCGAGTATCTACCTTCAAAACTATTCCAAATTGAGGACTGCTTTTTTGTATTTCAGATTTTGATAAAAATAATATATCGATTATTGAAATTTGTGATATGAAGTATAATATACATTGAAAGAAATCATGTGCTGTCCGCATTTTTATTTCTTTAAACAGTGGCTTGGGGTATGTGTGTTGGATGGGATCAGAAAACAACAAATTAAATTTTATTTGTTTTATTTCTTTTTAATTCATTCTACATTATAAATCCATTCAATTGATTGTTGTCCACAGTTGAACACTGTTGTTGAACACTGTTGAACTAGATCTGTTTTAAAGTCACGTAAATAATATGACACTGTGACTGGTGTTGTCGTCCTTAATATAAACCTTTCAGCTATACATTTAATTGGATCCGAGTAGCAGCACAAACGCAAAGGAAAGACAAAGAATTTCAAATAACATTGACCGCACAAAGTGGACTAAGGATGATATTGTTTTCTTGGTTCTGTTTCGTACGATTAGGTTGCTGATAAGTCTGCTCAATCTGTTATAACGTCCGAAAGTAAGGCATTTGACGATGTGATGTCTCCACTTGTGGAAACAACCTGTGTTTAGCTCTGCTTCTGTGATAATGAGTTCTAAAAATAATAACGTACGTAAAACAGGTTTATAATTGTAAAAAGAATAAGTGATATCATTTTATATACCGATATAAGTATCCACTTCTGTATTCGACATATGCTAAAAGTGAGTTATGGAAGCTACACTGTATCTGCTTCTATAATATGTATCCACATGTAGCGATTTGTCTGTTTCCAGGAATGCATCATTAGAGTGAATTACAATGCTCCTTTGTACAATTGCATGTTTTTTGTCCCCCGCTTGAAAAGTGGGGGATATTAATTTGGGTTTGTCCGTCCGTCCGTCCGTCTTTCTGTCTGTCTGTAACGCTTTCGTTTCCACACGATATCTCGAGAACCCATTGAGCTTTTGCAATGATATTTAGCATAGCAACTCCCTATGGACTAAAGAAGACCCCTATTGATTTTGAGGTCAAAAGGTCAAAGGTCAAGGTCATAAATAAGCAAATTCTGTCTGTTATAACACTTTCGTTTCTACACGATATCTCTAGAACCATTTGAGCTATTGCAATGAAATTTTACATAACCACTCCCTGTGGCCTAGGGAAGACCCCTATTGATTTTGAGGTCAAAAGGTCAAAGTTCAAGGTCGTGAATTTATACATTCTGTCTGTGTGTAACGCTATCATTTCCGGGCGCTATTTCAACAAGATTTTGAGCTTATGCAGTATAATTTTATACCAAAACTCCCTAGGACCTCTCTCACCCCTCTCAAAGTGCCCCGCCCGTTTGTTTTATTAGTATTTATAGTATTACATGTCGCTATTTTTAGCACAGGGGCATGCGGAGAGTTATTGCGTATAAAACAGGTTCTCGGCGGACTTTATGTTCTTATAACATCTATTAGAACTGTTTAATAAAGGTTAAATAAATCAAACACCGTGGATTGTGTAAAATTTTGACAATATCGAGCATGACTTTATACATGTTTGTGACTTCACTTCTGCATATACGCGACGAAATTTAATACGCCTCCGTGGTCTAGTGGTATGTCTCCCGCTTCATAAGTGAGAAGTCCCGGCATCGAATCTCGGACGGTCCACATTTTTTTTTTTAATTTTCTTTTTTTTTTAATGATAGTATTCAGCAAGTGAACAGAAAAAATTATGAGGTTATAAAATCATTATTACAGTGTGATAAATATTCCATATAAAAAGAATCTTCTATACACATAAAAAAGAATAAGCAATCAAATCTTTATACGCATATTGACATACATGTATTTTATTTGCATCATTATACATGTATACATTTAATAATTCTACAAATTCAGTCAGGGGGATCCGACTTTTTCCCTAAGCGGGGGACACGAATTCTCTGAATTAGCTTGTTTTACATATTCTTTCGATCATTCGGATAAACACAAGCTAAAAAGACAAAAGATAAATTAAAAAAAAATGTGCAAAACATCATACTTGCAATCTGTCAATTTCACTTTTAGGATTCACCTTCAAAATCAATCTTTTAACGAGAATAAATATTAGTTTCATTCATAGTTGTTCAGTCTAATTAGTGTAGAGCATGTCACGTGAGGAATGACAATTCGAGATGTCTTCTTCATTCGCAAGGTGACAACTGTTGTCACCCTTCAAATGACAATGAAAAAGCTTAAGCAAGCAACTGTGTTGTCGCCCTTTGAATGAAATTACAGTGGTTTAACCGAGATAACTTACTTATAATTATAAATGTATGCTTGCTAAATATGCGGAATAGGTTAGCAATAAATTCTAACGATGTTGTCGTTTAGTTTTTTGTTGACATATTTTGAACGCATAGAATCAGAGCAGAATATGGAAACACAAGTGGTTTATTCACTATTTTCTACTCTGTTTAATTGATATCATAAAAAAAATTAAGAGACTTACCTTAGTGAATTTGACCAAAAACGGCATAATGTACTGAAGAAATAAATTTGAGAATTCTGAAAATAAAAACATGAAAGAGCACATAAATCTTAAAAAAACAGATAAAGATCGAATATCCAGCAGAAAGATCTTACATCTCTTTTGATTCATATAAAGGACATTTCTTCTTCTTTTTTTGAAATTTTATG
Source organism: Saccostrea glomerata (assembly GCA_003671525.1). NCBI lineage: Eukaryota > Metazoa > Mollusca > Bivalvia > Ostreida > Ostreidae > Saccostrea > Saccostrea glomerata. The sequence goes on from PRKT01000729.1 coordinate 62,644, forward strand.
AAGTGCAATATAATGTTCTCCATAGTGATATTCATACATACTAGAAAGGCCTGCCAGGAGAGTGCATTGTTTACAAGGCAATATTTTTTGTCCCCAATAACCTACCATGATGAAGGACATTCTATAACTTGGCGTTTTTTATAAGCTGTAAAAAAAGATTATTATGACACAAAATTAAATCACGCTATTTTAAAGCCAAGAATTGTTTGTGTAAAAATCATCCATGCAATAAGATAAACTCTATGAAATAATGATGAATCAAAATTTTGTCAGTATACTTCTATTCTCTGATTATGAGGCAGATTGTTTTCAAATCCTTAGGGATGGCACATTAGTCAGTACTCTATATTCAAATTTGATAACGTAAATTCTATAAATCTTTAATAAAGACTGATTTAAAGTTGTTTTATCGTTCTTTTCCCAAAAGGGTTGAATCTAATTCTGATCTAGATTGAAAACAGTTTTGCGTTCTTCTCAGCTGTTTGCAAAATGCTTCAAAAGTTTCATGAGAACAAAATGCAGTCAATTATTGCTGTTACTCACATCCTTGTGTACAGAATGGTTTTCCACTAGTCAAAATAAAGCACTGTCCCATACAAGAGGTTGCCTTACAGGATTTAGTCAACTCCTGTAAACAAAATCTTTATTCAATTTTCCCAACTTACATTCGAATTTTAAGAATTTTAATTGATTACAATGAATTGTAAGGAAGCCCGATGAGGCCAGGTCAGAGAAAAAAATAATTTTTATTGCTTTAAATTGCAATATTATTGCGTTTAAACATACAGCACATTGCGTTTAATCGCAAAATATTGTTGTTAAACGCAAAACTTTTTTGTGATTAAACTCAATAATATTGTGTCTAAAAGCAATAATATTTTTGTGTTTAATTGCAATAATATTGCATTTAAACGCAATAAAAATGTTTCTTTCTCTGAACTGGCCTCAACGGGCTTACATAGATTTTTTTATTATTATTATTATTTGATTCCTTTTTGAACATTTCAATTCGTAAAGTCATGTTTGATACTATAATAGATAAAATTAATGGATGTTAACAAATTTTGTTCATGGTACATGTCTTGATCACAATCTCTGATGTTATGTAGGTCTTTTTTTTTTTGCTCGGCTCCTATTGTGTAATTTTACATGAACTTTTGAGCTTGAAATCGCTATCCTTTATCTATACATATTTCTTTGTAATTAAACCTTTCAACCGAGATATTTTAGCATAGTTTGCTTAACCCTTCTTTGTATATTTTTTTCCTTTTCTTTTGTTGTTTTATTTCACTGAATCTATGAAAGAACTGACTTTTTGTACAATGTATCCATTTTTACATACAATTGTAGCTGTTTTTTTTTCTTGAATAAATTAACAAATGAGGAAAATATATCCCTTTCATGGATGAAATTTCTTTAAGTTTTAATGTTCTTAAGATTGACTTTGTAATGTTAAAATACAAATAAGATAATAAAAAATTTCTAGCATTAACAATATCGCTAAAAAAATAAATAAATACGGAAAATAACAAGGCGAATTTATACTGTCATTTGCATTTTATATTTATGAATGCTTGCATTTAAGAAATAAACAACGTTATTCAATGAACATGGCGTTATGAATAGCAATTGCTCTGCTGGCATATTCCATGATGCGCGCTAGCGCATCATGGAAAATATGCCAGCAGAGCTATTGCTATTCATAATGCCATGTTCACTGAATAATCGTTGTTTATTACTTATATTTGCATTCTTTGAGTTTTTCAGAATATTAGAGGAAATCCTGACTTACATAAGGACGCAGCTTCTTGTCTTTAGTAATGAAAAACATACGGCTTTAAAATCACTACACCTGATCAATGATCCTTTTCTCTAATAAATCACAAACAATTTATTCAGTATTTCCCTCTCAAATACAGTTATCTATCTGGATAAAAGCAGCGCCGTCATCACATTCTCTTAATTTTTGTTTTGATGCAGATGTGACGTCATCCATCAACGTTATTGAAACCCTCTGACAAAAATCAATAATTTAAATCTATGATGAAAAATAAGAATGCTTTTATAATGATTATTACTCTAGAATGCTTTTCTATGATTTTTTTTTTTTAGTTTTTCTATTTATTTTTAATAGCTGAAATCATTCTTGAAGTAGATATACTAGTTAAATTTTCTCTTTCTGAATGTTATTACCCAAGTGTGAAGAGTTATCGTTCTTTGTACAAATATGCATGATACGAAAAAATATAAATATAGCCGTTCTCTAAATTTTTAAAAAGTTTTATTATACAATTAAATACATTGACCAAATTTAAATTTTTAAAGATATGAATCAGCAATTTTAAATATTCTGAATTTCCTTTTTTTCAAAGAATATTATTAAAAACTTATTTTTATTCCTCTCATGAAACATTTCATATATATACTTCTCAACACAGTGTATAAGTGTAGTAGAGATTGTTCTACACGAGTGTGATAGAGCAATTGCACTCATAGCAGAAGCAGTTGCGTCTATAGTGCTATGAACGCATTTGAAACCTGCAGGTTCATAGTGGGAGAGAGCAATGGATATGCAAATATTGATTAAAAAAGAAACCTGTATTGCGTAATAGGGTTTTGAATATGTATATGTATCATGTATATTTTAAGCTTTGTAAAAATATATTTATTTTTTACATTTTCTATACTGATTGTCTAATACGTGAAAGGATAATGTATTAGAATCAAGCTGGTATCTATTAAAGAGTTTTAGTTGCAGCAGCCGGGGTTAGGGGGTGGGATGGGATGGGGGGTTGGGGTACTGTAACTAACTGTAACTGTACCCGAAATTGATACCGGATAATGACTTCGCAGTCGATAATAAATTTCTCGATTCTACAAAAACTGATTCAGGTACATATACTTAATTATGTTTTAGACAGAAAAGAGGTTTTAAATTTGTTTTCATAGGAAATATATACTTCCAAGAAAAAAGCGGACTTACACTTGTACATATTTTGAGTCAATAAATAAACTTTACACATTTACGACTAATGATTCTGTGGAAAAATGTATTCTTAGTCTATAAAAATACTCATAGTTCCGTTTACTCGAATGCATGATTCATTATATTGCTTATGTTTATCTAAATGGTACAAAGGTTCATAAAATAATTACGATATTCTTAACTCTGGGTACATGTAGTTAAAAGAAATCCCTTACTATATGAATACTTCTTGTACGTGCCGTAACGGTTATACATGTACAAATGTACTCAGAGAGAGAGAGAGAGAGAGAGAGAGAGAGATTCGAACCAATGACTAGAAAATATTCATAAATCCGTTTATTTGACAGGTTTCCTTCGATCCCCTCTAGTTCCTCACACCTAGAGGATGAGTAAATAAGAAATGGACTGTACGAACATGCTTAAAAGCCTATTTGGTTTCAGGATATGTTAATTTTTTAATGTAATCTTAAAAATAAAGTGCATTGTACATGTATGCCATAAAAGACTTCGTAGAACCATACGTTTTTCTTAAGAACTAGCATAATTGTTTTAAAATCAGTAAAATTGCTCAGTTCTATGTCTGTGCCCGAACTTACATATGTTCACTATGTGGCTTTATCACAATGACAATGTTATGATCATGATCAAGTTGCATTATTATTATTATCATTTTTTTTTAAAGAAATGACTAACAAAAAGCCAGGGAGGAAATATCTAATTGGTAAACCTTAATAGAAAGAATCCACAAAGGTAAGCTGTTATTTTGTTTTACATGGCCAATACAATAAAAGAATATATAACCCACCAGAGATGCAAATAATGAAAACACTGTAATCAGTCAATGACAATGTCTACTTAACAAATCAATTGTTTTGAAGTTTTCGTATGACTTAAAATTGAAAAGACATAAAGATGCTTGTTTAAAAAAATAACGTTTAAACGGATACACTGTACATACATTGTTTGTTTCCTAGGGGGAATGCTTGGGATCATTAATAATAAAGCAAGTGTTGTTGTCGATAAAGGAAGTAATAAGATAATTGTTTCTCCTTATTCCAGTATGGATAATTACATGAAAAATAACAACACTTTCCTGAATCTCTTATTTATTGATTTTTCAATAAAAAAGTACTATTAATCTTTCCATATCAATAAGCTGCATGTTGAAAGCGATTTGTTTCTATGTATTAACGAATTTCCTCCATTTTTTTTCATTTTATTTTCTCCTTCAAGACCAATTTATCCGCGATATCAAAGAGCAAGAGACATCTTATGCATAAAATGGCCCTGTACTTATATCAATTAATAAACTATCACCCTCTTTCCCATTTCATATATTTAAATGAAGTAGACACTTAGTGCTTTCATTTTCTATAAGAAAATTTCGTTTTGAGAATCGGCACATTGGAAAGCAGGCTTTGAGAAATTACAATGTCCTTGAACTTTTCAGAAAATACGGGTATTTGACTACCTTCAGCAAAGAATTAAAATATGAGCACACCCCACGATTTAAAAAATAAAACATGTTTTTTGATTTTAAGAAACAGAGTTTTCATGATGTATTTGCATATTTTTTATCAGAGGTTGTGCTCTATATGAAATATTGAAAAAACGCTTCAACTTTAGGTCATTTTCAAAGGAATTTAAAGGATACGAGAAAAAATGACGCATTTTATGACGTCATAGTGCATTGACTAGATGTAAAATTACGTCACAATTAATAAATACGTGGTCACCAACACTCCAAGTGATAAATACTGCATTTGCAACTTAAACTGAGCTGTTCTGATTTTTCAGAAATTCTGAGGGCCAATAAGGCCGAACGTGGCTCTTGCTCTTAGTATTAATAAATAACACAACGCACTTAATGGACTAGCAACGTCGCGCAATAGCTTTAATGTACTTAGTATCAATAAATCATATATTATTAAGATACGAAATGCACATATAAATTGGATTCATAAAATTTAACGTGTTTACTGCTCTACGTGTCGTCCTAACCTGGCTTTAACTCACAACTTTGACTACCTGAAAAGGCTAGGTATTCAATTGAAAACTTTCAATATCCGGAATAATCCATTCATTACTGCTACCAACTAGAAATCGATTTCTGTCTATTTCGTTCCTAAAACGAAAGAAATCGCATTAATCCGCAGTAATCTACCCTCTTTCCAGGCGATATTCGACCATTATGATAAGCCGATTAAGATCTTTAATTGATTGATTGATTGTATAATGTTTAACGTCCCCTTCGAGAATTTTTCACTCATATGAAGACGTCACCGTATGCCTGTGAAGGGCTTCAAAATTTGACCTTTACTCGGCACTCAGGGCCATTGAGCAGTGATGGATCTTCATCGTGCAAACGCCTTCCGCTGACAAGGGGCCCCTTTTTAAGGTCTCATCTGAAGGACCCGCAACTTCAAAGTGCCGAGCGCATGGCGAAAGAACAGTTGCTACCCATTTTAACGACTAGGTAAGTCGCGGCCGAGATTCGAACTCACAACCTCCCGATCACGGAGCGAGCGCATTACCGACTGAGCTACTGTTAACTCTAAGATCTTTAATTAAACCCCTCTCAACCATTCTTTGATGAAAATTCCCCTCTCTTCTAATTACACAAAGACGTTTGCAAAAGCATGCTAATAAATTGAATATTTAAATAAAAGTGACTGTGTAGTGGTATCAAATAGAACTTTAAAAAATTGAAACACATTAAAAGTATAAATAAAAAGAACTTACCATTTTTTTCCTGATGTGAAATTGGTGTGTGTGTGTGTGTTCGCTTTATTAGCTTCAAAGCATATTGATAAGAAAAATACTGAAATATACCCAGTCGACAAATAACCAAAGTTCCTATTGTCTATTGACATTATAAACGTCGTTTATACTTTAATGACGAGTTGAAATCATAAACATATGCTCCTTTACTTTATGTACATGTAACTTTGAAAGGTTTCTGCTTCATATTAATACAAAAATACGTTAACTTATGATAGGGTGCAATTTATACCAACTGAAATTTCGACGGAAGACTAACATTGAATATCAACATGGGAGTTAGCAAGTCTACAATTAAAAATATAGTATAAATCAAAAACACAACAATTAATGAAGTATATCTGCAAAAAACAATCTATTTTAAAATTACATTTGCCAATAAGGTTGTTTTTAACAAAGTCAACAAAATTTAAAAAACGCCGCCTTTTAACTTAGCTTTTGAAATCTTTATATCATTAACTTAAATGTACATGTGTCTTTTAGATGCCGTCCTTAGTGTTAAAAATGATCAAACCATGAGCATGTACTTGCCTATCTAGTAAGCTAGATATTGTGAAAGCAAGGTTAAACATTGAAAACAAAATATAACATTGAAGAAACAACATGAAGCGATTAGAAATTGTTACAATGTAGCGAAATAGATTTCATGTGATAGAGAAATGTTTAAATGGGGACATTGTTATCGGGCTATGCTGTGTAAAATGTAAAAGGGGAGGGAGAACCTTATGACGGCATATTTTTGACAAAAAGTATGTACAGTTTGTTTCAGGTTTACGAATTTGAAACGTGTAGATTTCAAAAGTGTATTATACAACGTCTTAAAAATTACAGAAAAATAAGGTTTCACACATCAACAGAACACATATTTCGGTATGATAAGTTGCTCATTTTAAAAAGTCTGCGGACTTTTCAAGCAATATTAATCATCGTACAAGTACAGAACTTCATTAAAAAAGAGAGGATTTTTTTGTCACAAGACATAAAATGGTATCTCTTTTTATTTCAAAAAGTATCATTAAGATGGTATTAACTTTTCTATCGTCAACTTCCCTTATTTATGCAGCAATATACCTTCATCACCTGTAAACGGAGTATATATATCTCAGTTGATTTGATATGCAAGAGCATGCGCTACGTATGTACAATTTCTAAAACGAGGTAAATTATTGACAAGCAAGTTGATGAAACAAGAACATAAACAGTCTCGTTTAAAGTCATCGGTCGATACAATGACCTTGTCAGCAAATACAATTTATCATTGAGTCAAATGCTGACTGACGTTTTTCATACCAATTGTTAGTCCATTATTTAATGGACGACGTATTTTTTCCATTATTTTCTGATCATGACAAGGAACACACGGCGGGTGTGACCGGTCGGCAGGAGATCCTCACTCCTCCATAGCACCTGATCCCACCTCTGATGTTTCGGGGGTCCGTTTTTGCTCTGCTTTAATTTTGTATTGTTTTATGGACTTTGAGATTGAATACTGTTCGTTATCTCCATATCCTTCTTCTTTAGAAATAGAACATCTTTCTTAAACCAGAAATGTCATTTAATGTGCTATTGCTACAAGTATAACATTAATTGAAAAACTCTTATTTTTTAATATTTTTTTTCACAAATATAGTAAAGAGAATAATCACAATTTTCGTCATTCCAAACACCTTCAGGGAGCATTTCTACGCAATTTTCACCTTTGCCCTTGTTATTAGGTTCATCTTTCCGCCAGTTTGTGTAATTCAATGTTTTGTTAGAATGTTCCCAGTAAAACTTGTCCTCGGACTCTTCATCTGTTCCCCCTATCCACCATGCATACCAAGAGACTATAAATGTATAATATATCGAGTTAAATTTTGTGCTTTGTTGACAGATAAGAAAAAAATATTTAAGTATGTTAATATTTGGTAAATGGTTGAATATACGTATAAGAAATGGTTGAACAATCTTTTTGAAGTTTTAAATACTACTAGTAGTCCATGATTGGGATTTTTTTCACTCATTAAAAATAATTCATATTCAGACCGTTACAGTTCCCATCTCCGCTGGTTACTTAAATGAAATCGAGACTAAAAAATGTTATGAGATTTAAATAGAACGTCCCCTGCCAAAATATACAGAAATACAGAAATAATAGCGTGCAAAATATACAAATACTTGTATGTCAACCGAGTTCATGTTGTGTGAAAAAAATATATTCTCAAGGTATTTTCATCCTCCTATGGGTCGCCCGCGTGACACAGTGGTAAAAACGTCCACTCTTTAGAGTCACGAGGTAAGGAGTTTATCCTTAAGTCGAGGGTTTCAATCCCACTGTGGAGAAAGGTCCTTCGGATGAATTACATCATCAACCAATTTAAGTTTGTACAACGTACTTATATAAAATTTTATTTACCTTTTTTTTTCTTTTTCTTCTTTCTCTATTAACTTACTTTTTACTCAATTTACATTACATGGTTTACAAATAGTCAAATATACTAAACCAAGATTTATATACTCAGTCCGACCAATGGTTAAATTCCCTGTTGTATATAATTAGATAACATCTATTTATTACATTTTTACCCTGAAATACTGTAATTTATTCATTGAATAAAAATGATATCCTGTCACAGTGTGAAAGGATATCAAAATGATATCCTGTCACAGTGTGACGAATATCAGAAGTGCGGGAAAACTCTCGATTTCCATTCCCATAACGAAGATTCTTGTAAAAAAATCTTCCTTGACCTAACATAAGATAGATGGAAATAAATAAACCATTCTGACAGCGAATAAAACTGTCAAAATGACCAAAAATATGTAGCTAAATCCATATTTACAGTGTTTTCACTTCACAAAGCTATGACGTCTCAACCGCCCAATTATGGCGTCATGAGCCTATGACTGTATTACAAAAAGACAGAGGCAAAGGAAAAATCAAATATTTTTTTTTAAATGTAATAAACAGAAAATTCAATGTTTTGTAGTTGAATATGGAATTTATTTTACTCGTGAGACAGGATTTTTTTATATTTTCACTCGTGCTTCGCACTCGTGAAAACATAAAAAATCCTGTCCCACTCGTGAAATAAATTCCATATTCAACTACAAAACATTGAATATCCTCTATATATGTCCATCGAAGCAATGTTGATTTGCCATGAGGTCATACTGGCTTCTAACTTTTGTGTCAAAAATAGTTTTTAAAGTAGAAAAGTATCTATAATAATCTTCATACTTTTGTCGTAAAATACAGTACCGACCAGACCCAACCTGATACCAAAGTAGTCCCAGAAAGCAGTCCCAGGGACTCCTTTGGGACTGCTGTGGGACTGCTCTGGGACCGCTATGGGACTGCCCTTGGACTGCTATAGAAAGCAGACCCAGCAGTCCCAGCTGTCCCTAGGACTGCTTTCTGGGACTGTTTTGTTCACTCATGTGTGAAAAAGGTTCTGAGTGACATGATAGTCCCGCCCCTTGTGTATTTTGAATTTGCAGGCTCCCTAAGCCTGTTGTTTTGTTTACTTGCAGCAGAGAGAAGTTTAAACTATTAAAGAAACAAGGGTTTCTTACAACCTTTTAATAGTTAGAGATTATATGCATTATAGTTAATTGATAGTTTAGGGACTGTGTATTTACACAAATGTAGTTGAGAACAAATTAAAAAATAAATAAAGTTGTTAAATAAGCAGGAGATTTTTATCCCTTAAATAAGTTACATACTCATAAGAAAAATTATCTACATATAGGCCTATTTTATTAATAATAAGATTAAATACTCAAAATTTGCATTGGCACTATTTAAAAAAAATATTGCATTTAGATACAAGATTTTTTAATTGAAAAAGCCACATTATTTTACAACTACCACGCTAAAAAGTATTCAATGCAACCCTCAAATAAAACCTAACGATTTATTTCATGATCATGAAATAAAATTATGCCACCATTCCTCCGTGACATAAACAATGCGAAAAATCATTAGGGAATTTACAAATGAATTAGTTTTTAATATATAGGCAAGCTATTTAAAGAGTACATTAAAAAATAAAGAGTTGAATGTACCGGGAATTGTGATTTATTTCTTTATTGTTTTGTTTGTGTTTACCTGGCCGATAATGTGTATAAATAACATAGTATGAATACCTGCGGTTTCAATCGCGTTTGGGCAGAAAATCAATCATGCATGTTATTTGGGTACACGTATCAGTGTTAAGGCCGGTATACACGATGAGATTTGTAGTATAATACAAGTTTTATAATACTTTTGTATGATAATATTTTCTTGTACTCACCCTAATACATATCTTATAATATTGTAAATAAACTACGTGTTTCCCCCGCCATAATTCTCTTTCTTTCAAGAAAATAAAAATGGAGGATGAGGCTCTGATAGCAGTGTCTATCATCGGACTATGCACTGTGTTGAGTCACGTTTTGTCCGCTGTCACGTTATGTCGGCCGTCACGAAATGTCCGCCTCTTTTTCGGAAAAATCGTCACGTTATGTCCGCCGTCACGAAATGTCCGCCTCTTTTTCGGATAAATCGTCACACTATGTCCGCCGCTACAAAATGTCCGCCTTTCTCCCCAAAAATTAGTAATATTATGTCCGCCGCCAAGAAATGTCCGCCCCCCCCCCCAAAAAAAAATCGTCACACTATTTCTGCCGTCACGAAGTGTCCGCCGATCATCTAAAATTGTCTTCTCGTTATGTCTGCCCCAACAAAATGTCCGTCAAAGATTGAAAATAGTGTTTATTAATGATAACGGTTAGTCTTATCTAATTTGCTACAAATGATTTCATTGAACTACATTGTTTCGATCAGTTAATGGAGATTTGTTTAATTCCTCTTGATTGTTTATGGTATTTGAGAATTTAATGGCATGTTGTAAAAATGCAATTAAAATAAAACTAGTGCTAATTGTAACGGGGACCGTTACAGATGTTCCCCAAACGCTCCCCAACTCCTTTTTGGTGCCATATTTCCCATAAGCTTCATTAAATAAGACAAACGCTGTGCATTTTGACTTTAACAACGTTTTCTCAGAAGGATACCAATTATATTTAAATTTTAGCATTGCACCCGTGCGCATGTGAATGCATGTCCGTTATGATAATATCATCTTGTCTACACTATCTACATATTTTAATACACAATATATTAAAGCATTCAGTCAAAAAGTATGAAAAATCACTCTTTAAAGTGTATTTTTCATTTCACTCGTTCCAAATGCACGCACGTGCGTGCACGTGCATGATGACCATACTTTCTTGTAGGAGTCCCTTACATCTATCTATATTCTAAATCCCATCCTGTTTGGTTGAAAAACAAGGGAGTTATAGCCATTTCAAGTTTAAGCCAATCAGATTGCAGCACACGTGCATGCGCGTGATTTCCTGATTTTTTTTCTATATCATATTGTAGGATATCCTAATGAATGACAATGTTTTAAATTTCAAAGCATTTCGTCAGAAAACAAAGGAGATATAGCCATTTAAAGTTTCAGCCAATCAGATTGCAGCACGCGCGCATGCGCATGCTTTCATGAAAATTCTTATATATCATGCTGTAGATCTTCATAATGTAGGTCTAAGTTCAAAATTTCAAATGATTTTATCAAAAAACAAAAAAGATATTGAGACTTTAGTTTCAGCCAATCAGAGCGAAGCACACGTGCATGCGCGTGCGATCTTGCTATTTTGACCATGTCATCTTGTGCATACTACTAATATATCCTTACATTATAAGTTTCAAAACATTTCGTCACAAAATAGAAAAGTTACGGTTATATCCATTATATATTGGTCATATTAAGTTTTGCACGTGCGTACTCTTGCAAGCACGTGCGCGCAAAATGACCTTGATTCCGCAAATCTACATAACATGCCTACTTACCCTAAAAAGGTTTCACCTAAGTCGGATGTGTAGTTTACAAGATCACTCACGGACAAAATTTTCCCAGGAAGAAAAATAATAAGAACTAGAAAGTCTGCTATTGCAAGCAATAGCATATGTCGCCCCGTACTGGACAAGACTTTCATTTTAATCATCAATATTTACATTTCCAATGTCTTTGTCCGAGATAAAGTTACCAACTGTAAATGTAATTGATTTCCTTATGAATGTTTTGGCGCGGTTCCAAAAAAACCACGTGCAGGGCGGGACAACACCTAGAGAGAAGCAGGCTTGGAGCCCGTGGATTGGCAGAATCAAAGCATGTAAACAGAAGGAATAACTGTCAGATTTTTCAAATTCATGAAGATGATCAATGGATTGGCTTGTGTGATAATTTTATGCATAAACGCCTTCGGCATTTATGCAAATTACCACACAAGCCAATCCATTGATCACTTCATGAATTCGAAAAATAAGACAGTTATTCCTTAACTAAAACAAAAAACCATTAGCTAAGTTTGAACAACCATCGATTTGTATCAGTCCTTTCCATTGGAAACGGAAGACCTTAATTCGGTACATCCCACTCATTATTTTTAGAATCGGTAGGAGAAGAAAGTAGTGCAGGAAAATTACAAGTTCCTCAATTTGCAGACTTGCATAAAAGAAATCTGGCAGATGTACTGAACTGAGCCTCATACTTGTTAATTGTCAGTATCTTTCCTATCATAAAAGCTTGGGAAATGTAATTTATGAAGAAGATCAGCCGAATTATTTTGTGTATTGTAACGCCAGTGAGAACTCTGAAATTTCCCTCATTCACTTTCATTTTAGAGGTTCTACCGAAAAACGAATCTGACATGCCACCATCAATTCAAGCATTTCTGCATTGCAGAGAGCTGATGCTGTTATGAGAAGATAAATCATGTGTAAACTTTCTCAGTTTAGCGGAATCATGAACATTTTCGGCGATATGAATGTTTTGTATACAGTGGTGATCAAGGCTTCGCGAACCTGCAGGAGTGGATCAAAGGATTTATGAATGAATAAAAACTATGGAAATGA
>PRKT01000729.1:75492-120711 GCA_003671525.1 Saccostrea glomerata
TAAGGGACCAGAGAGAACACTCTCGGACAAAATTTGTCGCTTTTTACAGGTTTCCATGGCAACGGTAGACATATTGGAACTGAACGACCTCACTGCACAACTACAACCAGTGATCGTCCTTTGAGGAAAGTTTCAGGAAGATTGTCCCAGCCATCTCCGAGAAACAGCCTGGATAAAAAAAACATGCGTACAATATCAATATGTCGTCCCCGACTTCGTTCGGGGCGACATAACTAGATGAGATCTCGTTGCGAGCAACGAGTGGGTCTTCCGTCCAATTCTTGATGAGATGAGATGAGATTTTGATTGCGATTTTCATTCTAAAATAATGATTTACCACAATCTGTAAAAAGACATTGAACATAAAAGACTTTTAAAAATCGGCGTTTTGCCCCTAACGGTCCCTAATTTAAGGAATCGGCCCTCTTTTTTCATATCATCTTAAAGCTCTTAAGATTTTGAAGATTTTTTGTTCAACAACTATTCAGAAATTCCTGTTCGTTTTTGAGATATTAGCAAAAGAAATATTTAAGGGCCAACCCTTCAACTCCCTAATGGGGACGTTAAGCAAACAATGAAACGTTGCATATTGTTCAGAACATTATTTTGAACATCTTTTGTTCAATATAGCTTATCAAAATATTTCTCCCTTTCGAGATATAAAGCATAAAAAATTTAGCATTCTGGTACCTTGTGGCCCCTAATTATGTATGAAAATCATAATATATAGTTGTAGTTGGTTGAGAAGAACATCTTTGCTTCAATAATGTATTACAAAATATAAACTGATAAAGAGTTATAAATTGAAGACTTTTGGTCCCTCTTGGCCCCTAATTCGAGTGCCCAGCCCCTTTTTCGGGATCTCATCTTAAAGATCTTAAGATTTTGAACATTTTGTTTTCAACAATTGTTCAGAAATTCTTTTTCGTTTTTGAGATATTAGAAAAAGAAATATTTAGGGGCCAACCCTTCAACTCCTTAACGGGGACTTTTAGCAAAAAATGAAAGGATGCATATTGTTTAAAGCATTATTTTGAACAACTTTTGTTCAATAATGCTTATCAAAATATTTCTCACTTTCGAGATATAAAGCATCAAAGATTTAGCATTCTGGCCCCTTGTGGCCCCTAATTATGTATCATGCGACATGAAAATCATAATATATAGTTGTAGATGGTTGAGATGAACATCTTTGCTTCAGTAATGTATTACCGAGAATAGATGGACATTTCTTGGCGGCGGACGTAATCCGACGATTTTTTTTTCGGAAGAAAGGCGGACTTTTCTTGTTGGCGGACAATATTACAATTTGTTTTAGAAAGGGAATATAATATTACGATTTGTTTAGAAGAAAGGCGGACATTTTGTAGCGGCGGACATCGTGTTACGATTTTTCTGAAAAAGAGGCGGACATTTCGTGACGGCGGACACAGAGTGACGATTTTTCTGAAAAAGTGGCGGACATTTCGTGACGGCGGACATAACGTGACGATTTTTCCGAAAAAGAGGCGGACATTTCGTGACGGCGGACATAACGTGACGGCGGACAAAACGTGACTCAACACACTGCTTGATATATTCCACAAGTCCTCTTCCCCTTCCCATATAACCACGAATTTTTTTTATGTCTTTACTTGTAAAGTTGGCCATTATTATTAACCATGTACTTTTTGTAGTAATGATAAAAATAGGATGACCCCTAGTGTCATTACATTTCATTGGTTTAAAGTGATAGGTAAGTTAAGACTTGTATTAGGAAATAGAGCATTGCTCTATTCTTAATACAGTTTTATAAGATTCGAAAAAATCTTATGAAACACTGTATTAAGAGTGTATACACAGTAATATTTTGTATTATAATACAAATCTTATAATACAAATCTTACCGTGCATACCGGTCTTTACACATCATTGAACATGCTCCTTAATTAACAATGACCCTAATTTTAATCTATGTAAAAAATGTAATGTAAAAAAGACTAACGAAATGTGTATAATTTTTTTTCAGGATTTATTTTTTTAACATAATCTGAGGGTTCCATTCTGGTTATTTACAAATTTATACTCATGTATTTACAAATAAAACACTTATTATAGAGCTACGGAAACTTAAAATAATTTAAACTGACATGTCAGTAAAAATAATCATGACTGAAAAATATTACTTGGCAAAATTAACAAACACAAGACGAAAGACCACCTTTAAGCAATCGCTTAATGGTAGCTTAATGGTGACTTAATGGTGCTTATAGAAGTTAACTCCTTTAAGCCACCATTAAGCTACAACTTACAGGTGCTTAATGTCCAAACTTCATTAAGCTGCCATTAAGCCACCTATAAGCCGAGCTTAATGGTGACTTAATGGTCAAACCTCATTAAACTTTTACCCATCTTATATCGAATCTTCGATCTAACTTTTTTAGTTATTTCAATATCATTTATGCAAAATCTATTTTTTGTGATCTAAAATTTTGTGTTGATCGTCATTTTTATATAACATTTCTTTCAACATGCAACATTTTGGGCACTGAGAATAAAGTTAGCTTAAAGCCATAGGGGCTTGCTGCCGGTTTCTAATAACAATTATTTTTTTTAATCATTTACAGTATCAATTAAAAAAGACGTTTATCTTATTATCGCAAATGATCTCTTTTTTTTAAAATAAATAATGATTTCATACGTTGTTTTTATTATTACTGTATATGATTTTTGTTTAAAAAATAAATAATTATATTATTACACGCCGGGGGCAACCCCATGTGAAAAATCTTAACTTTTTACTTCTGAAAATCGATTTCTTCTTAAAATTATCTTCATCCATGAACACAAAATATATATTACTTTTAAAAAAGATGGTATTTTTATTTCATGTATTAAAAGCAGCATTCCGCTACAGAATTCACAGAAATATAAAGTCATGTTCTCATGCAAAATTTTTTTTCTCTTTTTTTTTTGGAAGGGGTGGGGGGATGGGGGGTGGGGCTACAGGTATAAAAATGTTTAGTTTTTAAAGTTTGACTTTTACATCATGAATAATTTGAATTAATTTGTTATTTTTCTTATAAAATGCAGCGGTAAGTATCTGTCAAAATCTAGTCGGTCTGTTATTTCAAAATCGATTTTCAGAAGAACAGCCGATCAGATTAAACATGACATCCGACCAGATTTATACAGATTGGGAAACGGGGTAAGATTAACAGTGTACAGTTTACCGACTGGTTAGACAAAAGACCTTAATTAAGTGTCCACCGTCCCCGGTCAACTAACAGGAAACTATACATACACAACGTACACTAGCAGATTTTGATGATCAAATATTTTTTTTACAAAATTAAAATTTAACGCAAGCATATGAAAAATTAAAAATTATGATTCAATGTAAAAGGACAATTATTTTGATTCCCATTATGATACAATAAAAAAATTAACTGGATATGATAAAGTTTTTGTTAACATAACCCGGTAACGGCGTAAACGAGAATTGTCACTAGGCCTAAATCTTAGACACAAAAACCATTAACATCCGCAGAATATCAAAACAAAAAAAATCATATGTCTTTCCCAATGATAATTTTTTTGTGTTTTATCTATAATTAATTTAATCTCAATCATGATTTAATGCTTACATGTATAAATCTTCGAACAACAGAGCGAAAAATTCATTACAATTTAAAAGCCTAACTCAACGGTTTAGAAATATTAATGTGATATAAGCCATTTAAAAAGATCCATGAGTAAAACTGTTTATAGTTAGTTTAATAAATCCAATCAATACTTTTGAAACGTTCAACAAAATACTTTTACAAGTCCAAAACAAATTTGTGCAAAATATATATTTTTTACTATTTTATTTTCCTAAAATAATCAAGAGAAGTGTTAGCCTACTGGTTAAAATGCTAGCCACCTACTCGAAAGGTCATGAGTTCGCGCCTCGTGTGTGTGTGTGTGTGTTTTTTTTTTTGTTTTTTTTTACCAAATCGTTTGAACTCGGCATTTATAATTTGTGATGACAAATCACTATAATATTAATTTTTCAACCATAAAAAAACAGTAATATCGACTGCGTAATGGTGGCTTAATGGTAGCTTAATGGAGTTTGGACATTAAGCACCTGTAAGTCTATCTTAATGGTAGCTTAATGATGACTTAATCGTGGACTAAAAGCTACCATTAAGGACCTGTAAGCCACCATTAAGCTACCATTAAGCTACATTTAAGCACCCATTAAGGACTTTGAGATGGCTTAATGGTAACTTCATAGTGGTGTAAATGTTACTTAAAGGTGCTTAATGGTGACTTAAAGACAACCATTAAACCACCATTAAGGACCTATGAGCCACCATTAAACCAGGCTTAAAGGGTGTGTTTCCTCTTGTGAAAGAATTTTTCAAAAGCTTGAATACTTAAGAAAATGCCTTTAGAGTATCCCGATAGTATGGAGATCGGCCATGATCTATAAAGATAAGATCTATTTAAAAGTAATTCTGGTGGAATATAATTAATTCAATTTTAATTTTTCTGCATAAAAAAGTAATAAATATGGGAACCAGTATCAACCACAAAACCCCCCAAATAATTTGTGATTCAATATTCATGTTCAGTGTAATTTATTCATGTAGGTGTGAAAGCTTTCTTCCTATAATAAATATTATTTCAAATTGTTTCTATGCGCGTACTGTTCATACATGTATAATTTTTATGACCTTCGCATTGTAAGGATTCCTGGTATACTGCTCAAAAAAAAAATCATCTGCCTTTTATAGTTCCATTGTTTATTGGAAATCTCATTTCTGAGTTAGCTCCGCCCATCGAATTGATAAACCCCGCCCACTGGGACTGCTTTCTGGGACTTGTGGGGCTGCTTTCTGGGACCGTGGGACTGATGGGACCGCTCTGGGACTGCTGTGGGACTGCTCTTGGGCCGCTTTGGGACTGCTTTAAAAGTCCCAGGGAGCAGTTCCCGCGACTGCTCTAGGACTGCTTTGTGTCAGGTTGGGTCTTGTCGATACTGTACATTACTGGACTATTTTTCAGCCCTTAAACCACAAACAAAAAACTCAAAAAACTCAAAAAATGTACTTTTGTTTTGAATCCAGGTCTGTTCAGCCTCACTTTCTATTTCCAGAAGATATGCATCCATCCAAATGCAGCTATCCTAAGGGAATAAAATAAAGGGAACATTTATATTTACTTAGAAGTTTATACACAATTCTGATTTATGAAAAAACATGTTGAATTTATATACATTATTTTAAATGAAGGTCGTTGCCATATTGTATAAATCATGCTTTCAAATTTGCAACTTGATACTTAACCTCAAACAACAATCTTACGATTACATTAATTTAATTGTATCAATTTAGTGCAAATGACTTGAATAAAAATACAGGCAAAATAGGTCGCTGCAATAAAATGGATAAATATTTTCTGTGTATTTAAATGACACCTTATTTAAGTGTCATCGGGTGAAATAATGATTTGTCAATTTGATTTTTATACCTAAGTTACTATTTTTTTTTTTTACGGAGAACGTTAGAATGTTTAACTAGTTAAGAAAAATTCAGAAAATCTGGCACCAATAGATAACTAAAAAATGTTCTCGTTAAAAGCACACTTTTTCTGTACGAGATGAAATTTAATCATGAGAGAAAAGGAAACATTTTGTTCTTATGAAATTTTGAATCAGACATCGCGAATTGTTTGACAAGTAATTGAATTTAGACCTTTCTCTGTTTTGTTCAGAAGCCATCCTTATGTATTTCAAGAATATTTATAAGTGGTTGCAATTATACTCCGCGGTGAATATGTATGGCACAAAACTGCACAGAAATGAAGCTGTTTTATTTAGACAAGAAATGCAAAACCAATCAGGAGAAACCTGAATCTGTTTATCGTTTCCAATGAAAGAAAAATAAAAGAGAACTAGATACGATCTCGTTACGAGCAACCAGGTCTTCCGTCCGATTCCGAAAAAAACCCTTAAGTTTGTAAAATCTACCTGAAAAGGTAAAAAAAAAATGTTGCACGCAAGGGGGATTGAATCCAAGTCAGCAGCATGAAAATCCAGATTATAAATATTACGTACGCTGTCGGGACCTCTGCTCTAAATCTTCTTGTATATACCTCTGTAGAACAGTACTTTTGACTTAGAATTATGAAAGGCTTGTCACTATTCATAAATTTGCGCCAAACGCCACGAGTTATAATCTTCGCGCCTTTTCTTTGGAATGTTTTATTTAATAGGTGTGATAGCTTCAATGAAATAAATAAAAAAACGTTCATTTAGCCTAAAACTTGATGATTAGAAAGTATATTGAAATATTTCACAAACTCCATATAGTATATAAGGTAGTAACACTAAAACAGCGAAACGGCTATGAATTTAACTCTTTTTTTTATTTCATGATTATCGCCAAAGTGAACTATCCCGATTAGTTAATTACATTCTTGAAGATATTGAAATGTTTCGCAAAAAAAAAAAATGGCTCGCCTTACGACGGTCAAGGAATTGGATATCGTTTGTGCTCAATAACTTGAATAAAATCTTTGAGACAATAATGTTAATATAAACTCCATTAAGCGAACTTTAAAAAAAATATGGTTATCTTATTTTGTCTTTTCTATTAGTTTAATATGGCACAAGTGTGCATGGGAAAAACATTGGGTAAGTTTTATCCTTACTGTATTCATTGATGTTCTTTCTTGAAAAACTATGAATTATAACGATGATTAAAGATCTGCTTTTCCGTGGTGCAATCAGAAGATATTAGGTATGGAATTTCATTTGCACATTTAGTCTTTTCTATTTTTACTACTTTGAGAATCAACCAAAACCAATTATAGAAGACGTTTAAGAAGAATTTAGTTTGACACAGAATTGTAACGTAACTACAACGTGAAAATCCAAGTATTCCTTTACATTTCATTTGTCCTTATGTTACTTTCGATCAAGCAAATGCTCGACTGCCTCAATAAACCCCTATTGCGAAATGTCGGAGTTGACAGAGAGAGCGGCCATTTTGGAGCGCTTCAAATTTTTAAATGCTAATATCTAGAGTTTAAATTTATCAATCTTCAAACAAATTATATAGTAAGCATTATAAGAAAGGTTTTTATTAACATTCAAAAAATTAAACGAAAAATATTGAAAAACAAAAAATGTTGAAAAATTGGACTTTTTAAATTAGCTTCCGGTAGCGAGCGGAAGTAATGACGACAAACGAAAAGTCGCGTCCTGGATAGTATTTATCATCATCTATAATCTCTGAAAGTTTCACATTGATATCTTTTACCATTCTTGAGAAAATACGTGGACAAAAGAAATCAGAAAAAGGCCTGTGACTTGGCACCGGAAGCGAATTTCCAAAAAAATCTCTCAGATGTGTCAAACTCATTTAAGAAAACATCCGTCCTGAAATATTCATATAATTCCACCCAGTTGTCTTCGAGAAATCGCGCCAGAAAAATAATGATAACTAGATACGATCTCGTTGCGAGCAACGAGAGGTCTTCCGTCCGATTAAGGAAAAAAAACCTCGTAAAATTAAGCTGAAAAGTGATTCAAAATTTTGGTCACAAGGAGGATTGAACTCAGGTCGCCAACGTGAATGCACTTTTTTTTACTCTTTTATCCCTAACGCGCATACCATTATGCTATAATTTGGAGCACTGCTCTAAATATACTTTTGTATACTTTTGCAACAGTACATTTATCTAAGAATTATAAAAGGCGGACCACTATTCATAATTTCGCGCTAAACGCCACGAGTAAATATTCGCGCCTTTTCTTTGGACTGATCTATTAAAAAGGTGTGATAGCTTCAATAAAATTAAATAAATAAAACGTTCTTATGGCCTTTATATTATTTCGACAATAAGAAAATATATTTAACACAATGTACACATTACATATCGTATCTAGCCCAGTAACACTAAAGCAGTGAAAAAGAAATTAAGTTTCAAGATTGACACTCAATTGCAACGTACTACTACGTGAAAGTCCAGGTAATTTTTCACATTTCATGTTTCCTTATGTTAGAATGGTTCAATCAAACGCTCAGCTGCCTCCATAAACCTCTACTCGCGAAATGGCGGAGTAGACAGAGAGAGCCGCCATCTTGGGCCCGCTTCAGATTTTCAAATATTAATATCTAGAGTTCAGATGAACCAATACTAAAACAACTTACAGATGTATATAGTAAGCATCAATGGAAAGGTCACTATTAATATTCCAAAAATAAATGAAAAATATTGAAGAACAAAAAAGTTAGAAAATGCACTTTTTTAAATTCGCATCTCCTAACGACAGAAAGTATTGACGACGAACGAAAGGTCGCGTCCTGGATAGAGAATATCACGATCTATAATCCCTGAAAGTTTCATGTTGATATCTTCTACCGTTCTTGAGATTAACCGTAGACAAAAATGTCATTTTAAATTCAGAAAATGTCCCGTAACTTGGCACAAGAAGAGAATTTTCAAAAAATCTCTCGTAAAAAATAACTTCAGATAACAACACATTATTTCTGTAAATTTCATGAAAATCCACCCAGTAGTCTTCGAGAAATCGCGTGCACAAAATTTAGTGTACGGAAAAATAATAATAATAATAATAATAATAATAAGAAACAATAGAATCACTATAAGGTCTTCCGTGAAGACGGAAGACCTTAATAATAATAAGAAACAATAGAATCGCTATAAGGTCTTCCGTTCAGACTTAACAAAAGACGGAAGACCTTAAAAAAATCACATTGAAAAAGAGCTTATTTCGTAATGTCTTATTTCCTTGGGCGGATGTTGACGCGTCATTGACCCTTTTAAGGTTTGTGGAATGCATTTTGAAGTTGCTGTAAATTTTAAACTAGCATTATGTTTACTGTATAATTAACAAGAAAGACAATGCGTATCGTATTGCATGAAATTGTAACTTTCAGACTTTTATATGAAATTAGAACTATCGGTTTCATTCTATTTTATAATGTATTAACATGTATTAGTGTATAGTATTATTAAGTTTGCTATATTCTAACAGTTTATGCTATCCGTTCCTCCGTAGTGTTCGTACGGCTGTCCATATGTCTGCCCGTCCGTCTCTTACGCTTTGGGGTACCCATCTCTCATCTGCAACTCCACTTATGCCTCCGAATGAAATTTAATGACACCTTTATAGATTCTTTGTTACATAGTTCTATTGTGCATCTCCTATTTAACCTTTTTATTGGAAACATATATTTCGGATTTATCAGAGCAAAATATGGACAGTGTCTTTTTTGCATAATATTGATGGATTCTTTTATCCGCATCTCCTCTTATACCAGTGAATAACGGTGAATAATGGTTTAAAAGATTTTTGATCACATAATGCCAATATGCATCGTCTATTTTGTTTTTTTGACCTGACACTTTTATCGCCATTATAATCATATGGGAGGTGGGGGCGTCATTTACTGAGCTCACGATTCATAGTACTTCTTGTTTATTTCGGAATAAATGACCATCCGAGTTCCAGTTTTGCGTTCTCGTTGTAACAAACAGAGCATGGCCATAGCAGGTATCCATCAAGCAAAATTAAAGAAAAATATGGCACCTTCTTTGAAACTCTATATAAATGTTCTGTTTTTTATTAACTTGTAGGCAACAACATTATTTTGTTACGGAGATCGGGTTGTCAATAACTGCCAGAGAGATGAGATGTATATGAAAATGTTTTTTATTCTAACATACACGGTTATTTTATAGGGAAACACTTTCATTTTCAGCTATGCGTAGTATTTGATGGAAACGAACCTATATTTTTCTAAAGCTTTTATTTAGCTCACTTGGTAGAGTGATCGCTTCATGATCAGAAATAAGTGGGTTCAAGCATCGGCTGCGAAAAAACCTAAGTTTATAAAAAAAAATTGAAGCGAATGAAACGTTACCAAAAGCTTGGTTCTTTGAAGTTGTTGGTCTATTGGTTGAGACCGTAACCCTTGTCACTGCAGGCGTTGGCATGATCAATATATTACTTTCCAATGATCAGAGTTCCGAAACATAAATTCTCACTTTGAAGCTCTTCACAGCCTTCACAGGCATATGATTAAAAATGATTACTGTAGTACTTTTAAATAATCGTAAAAAGGACATGGCACTATACAGATCGAATTAATGTATTTTTATTATAAACTAATAAAGAGCTCTTAACTTCTTTGTGAGGTTTAGATATCCAACGGAAGATCACAAATCTCCTGCCACCTTAAAAGACATACCTTGGCAGCCTGCCACTTAAGAGAATTTTTCACAAAACAATATTTCTTCTCCCCGTTTATTTGCCATGATGTAGGACATTCTGTAATAAAGTAGCATAAATGGAACATTGGAATAGAATGAATATAAGATTATTTACAGAAATTTATCTCACTATGCCTAGAGTTGATAATCCTTTATATTGTAACACTTGTTAATTGGGTTGATATTGTTGACATTTCGATTCCATTTTGTTCCATACCACCTAGAGGAAATGTCTTCCATTTTCACTTCTGGGTCATTCATTAAACTTTCATACATTACCCTATGCACAGACATTTTTTATACACATTTAGGCAAATAAAACTGAAATATTGCAAATAATTCCTTTTTTAAAGATGTACGTAACTATACATATTGTAATTAATTTTCAACAAAGTATAAACATTATTTAAATTAATATTTTCTTTAAAAACGTTTTTGGTTCTTTCACTTTAAGTAATTTTACACAAAGAATTCAAAAAATACATGTTTGGACACACATTTTCAAATGCGAATTGACGTATAACCCTTTACTTATTTATGGAATTTCTGAACATGAAATGGGAAGCTTTTAAATATCTGCAGTTGCTCTGCAATTTTGTTTTAGTACGGCATGCGTGTATATTTCTTTTTCATTTCATCACGTCAACCAAAACATTTTAATATTTGATAAGATTTATTCATCAAACTTAGTTTTACTGAAAACATTTTACTTTCAGTCGAAATAATCACGTTTTGCTGTAGACTTAAACAAAATATGATTTCGTTCTCCAAGAAGCTTTTCATTGTTTTATAGGATGTCATTTTTAGAACCCGTAAACTATTTGTTTATTACTTACTGCCATATACGCAGAATGGTTTTCCGCTACTTAGAGGCACACACTCCACTTTACACGATGTTGCCTTACAAGACCCCGCCAGCTCCTGTGAAAAGGATACATGTAGACCCATTGGTCTCAGCATTCTGTACCTTCCTTCGCCTACTTAATGTCATGAGTTAATTTGAACATTATGAATTTCTTCTTGTATTTATTTGCATAAAAATAACGCTATGAAAAGAATCCAGAACTCTTGCGTCTTGAAATATAGAAAATTCAACCTTAACTTAATAGATACCTAAACAAAGCGTGACTGTGTTGTTCTTTAAAGATTTATTTTTTTCTAATAGTGTTTTTAGCAAAGATAAAATTTGATCTCTGAATGTTTGGAGAAAAATCAATTAAAACAATCTAAGGAGCATGAACATTACTACAATTTTGTGCGGCCTTGTGAGTGTTGTTAACAATTGTTTAAATAGATTTCGATATAAGACTAATCGTTCATTGTAAACTAGCTCTATCCATTCTCATTATCACAATTTTTAACAAACTTAAATTTATTTTAGTCAAAGATTCTTGCTAATTATAACAAAAACTAGAGCCTGCTTATACTTTAGAGCAAACATTGTTGTTATGTTCCTACTTTCAACATTGATTCCTATTGTGACACATGATACATCAGGTTCATTGATCATGACGTTGACCTCTTGCTTGAATCTGGAGAGAATTTTGAAATATTTTAAAGAGGGGTTTAATTTTTCCCCCAAAAAAATGTCCCTAAGTTAAAAAAAAAAAAATAACTGACACAATTAGTCCCATGAACAACTTCAATTCTTCACCAAAGGATGCTGTGTGACTAATTCTGTTGTAGTTACCAGGCACTGGCTTTTCATAAAGTTGAAAATGGACAAACGATAAAAGGAGACACACAGACGAGAGATGTTAGAGATCTATTGGTCAGAAAAGCTCACCCAAGATTTAGTAAGGCTAATAAGTATTTCAAAATAGGCAAGTGAACAAATAAATGACATTTAATATTCTTTCATACCGATGTCTATATGTCAATTGTCTTGAATGAAGAAACTTTTAAATGTAATACATGTATGTGATGTGCCAAATGTTTGTACATCGAACACAGTAGGTCAAGGCAAAAATACAAAATCGGGCAGAAAAAAAAGACAGCAATGTAAATTAAAATCCTTAACATTTTATCACATTAGATGCGCACATTCATACAAAAATACTTAAATGATGGTACTTTTTGTCATTTTTGGAGCAGATTAAAATCAATATAACATCTTCTAAGACTTTACAATCCGTGTTCAAATTAAAACGAGAAGATACAAAGTGCTTTTTATTGACCTAAAAGAATTTAAAAAAAGCATACATGTAGTTTTAGTTCGTTATTTTATTTTTGTTTGTTCCCTAATCTACATCCTTATTGACTATCTTTTGTTAAATTGCTGATAATTTAGCACAAGGATGTATAGAACGAGACTGTTTCTGATATTTTCATCTTTTGTCTTTAATGAAACAATAAACAATATACAATCAACAGTATTCTAGAAACGTCGAGACATTACTTACCTGTGGCTGATTTTCCATTTCAATATAGTCACACTCTAAATCCAAAACTAAAGAGGTTCCAGATTCTCCCTGTTTTGCTGCAATTAGTTCACAATTGAGCTGTTTCTTTCGATAGTTCACAGACTTGCACTTGCGATTCTGTAAACATTTTCGAATGCACTGTTTTTGTCCAATGATCGGGAAAACATTCATGACTTTGCTAAAAGTTATACATTTGCCCGAAGCAGTCACTTTTATGTTAGATACGTTGTCAATTTGAACCAATACAGCATAATGTACTGTAGAAATAAATGTGAATAGTTTTAGTCCAAACATTGTTAATTTCTTAACAAGAATAAAATTAAGGTTTTGATTATTTCACATGTGTTCCTATAGTCGAAAGTTTAACACAATAGCATAGTTGCAAGCAAGCGCAAAGAATTTCATTGACTAGATACATTTACAAAGCTATTTATAATGTTGATAAAAATGGCGTTAAATGTAAAATATCAAACTGATATTGTCTGACAAAGATGTAAATAATTAACCATTGAAAAGAAATTAAGACTACAAAATCTTCAGAAGCATGCTTTCAAATTATATCATGAATCATGCATTATAAATAAAGTTAGAAATGAAAACATGGATAACATGGGATATAAAAAGGTGTTTCAATTACTTTAAGTATTTCATACTTAGTAAAAAATACAGGATTTTTACATATTCAATATGTCTGACGTCTCAATAGCTTTATTAGCCCTGCAGGGTTGATTTGAATTTGCGGGGTTGATACGGATCAATATCACACCTAAGTAATTTAAACCTAAAAAACAGTATTTGTGATCATACACGTGTTTTGGGGGTACACATTCTCTTAATTTTAACATTTTTGAATGTAAAGATAATCTAACTGACAAAAGATTATTTTCAAACTACATACATTTGAAATAGAAGTAGAAACATACCCAAACCCTGTGAGACAATAGACTGTGCACATGTAAGAAGTCCGTGCAAGATTATTTTGTTATTTTCTTTTAAACTTAATGTGTAGTGTATTTTATTACTAAGTATGTAATAAACATAATAAAACATACCCTTTTCCACATCACATTCTGTATCGGCCCTCTACCAATATCAGCCCTCGACCCTTCGGCTGATATTAGGGTCTAAGGATGATACAAAATTTGATATGGAAAAGAGTATGTATTATTCTAATTGGAAATAATTCACTTTCTTGTATTTCCTGATGCTTTAACCTATATGAAGTAATTCTTAGTGATTATTGGTAGAGTATTCAGTTTTTGATTGGTAGGTCCGGGTTAAACTCTCGTCCTCGGCACCACGTCAAACATAATTCATGTACATAGGTATAGGTAGTGACTACTCTTTTGCCAAACACGCGAAACTTTATTTGAATTCACTGGTCTTTCGTATGAAAGATTCAAAAGGTGGTACTTTGCATGGTAGGTGTTGGTTGGAAAAAATACCCTCTCCGTTCAATGGCTCTCACTGCATAGAATAGGGCAAAATTAAAGTAAGCGCTTCTAGGGTATAAAGTGATGTTTCTATATAGTTAAGAAATCTCGAATAGGACATACAATCAATCAATCCAACGAAATAAGGTGCCTTCGTCAACTACTTCAGATTATTATCAAATTTCAAGTACATAATGTACATGCACTTGCAAATTAATTGAGTTCTTTGAGATACAAGAAGATGTAGCTTTGATTCCTCTTTTTACATCCATTATAATATAACCTTTGTTTTCAATAAAATTGTTTGCTGTAAGAATCTCAAGTTACCAAAAAAAATGAATAAAAGGTAAAATGGGCACAGTAAGAATATTTTTTAAAGAGAAAAGACTTGCATACTGTCAATCAGATGCCTGCAAGGGCTTATGTTATTTTCAAAAAAAAACAAAACATTTTACCGATTTGTCTATAAAGTTTATAAATTATATTAAATATATATGATCACTGTGTGGCTTTAGAAATAGGACATTGTATTTTTTTCTATTAAAATATAGAAATGACTCTAAAATGTAGGGGGATTTAATTGCATTATTTAAGATTTTTCATACCATGATTTCCCCTCATATTACATACTGTTGTACTACATGGAGTAATCCAAAAAATGTTGAAAATGTGAAAAAGCTATTAATATTACATAAACGTGCTGCTAGAGTCATTTTGAATATCAGAAATTTTCAAACGCCAGCTTCTGTCATGTTTACAAAACTCCATTGGATGCCTCCATCAGATTACTTTATCTTTAGAAAAACCATTTATTACGTGGATTGATGCCTGATTATTTGAACGTTTTGAATTATGTATCAGATGTTAGCCAAAGACAAACAAGAAATTCCAATTCAAATTTACTGTATGTACCCAGGGCAAAAACTGAGTATTATAAGAGATCTTTCGTTGTTTCAGGTAGCAGTGTATGGAGTACACTGTGTGAAAACATCAGAAATTCGACAAGTGTTGTATGTTTTAAAAGAAGCTATCTTAGAGAATATCATCATGCGTCTCAATCTTGTTTAGTATTTTTTAAATCTTATAATTCATTTTTAAAAAAATCTTATATGTACTCTTTTTTCTTTAAACTATGTTTTACTAATACCTGTCTGTATGTATGTTATACTGCAGGATCATATTGAAAACTAGCATTGTTGCTAAAGTATGTCATCCTTGATAAATAAAGGCTTTATTATTACTATTATTATTATTATTATTATTATTAAAGTATGAAAAGCATAAAGCAGGTTACAAAATGAAATGAGCAAGCCTTATCTTTTGTTCTTTATTCGTGTATTTTTTTTTAAGGAAACCAGTCGACCTATTTCATAGATAATTTTTGAAATAGTGTATCATTTCGAAGCCAAGATAGATCCCAGCTCTGATGTTTTGGGGGGATCTGTGTTTGCTCTGCTCCCGTTCTGTATTGCTTAAAATGAACTTCAAGCTTGTCCAATATCTCCATAATTTATTTTTAATCGAATATAACATTCACTATAATTACCCATGCCATTTCCTTTAGGTTCCATCTCTTTAACAAGGCCCGATCTACTTGATCTGCGCATACGTTTTAACGCAGCGTCGACTAAGGGACGTCACAGTACCCTGGACTGCTGTCACAATTGAATACAATAACGTCACAGTTAAAATGACGTCAAATTTGCGCTAAAATGTTTCACTGATCTTGCTCTATAAGACTGTGCTTGTTGAAAGCTGGCTCATTTAAGCATTTTTATTCCTTACATGTTTTTAGAAAAAAAATTTTTTTAATTCATAAACAACTTTGAAACATAATTTATTTTGAGGTATCAATTCCTTGGTACATATTCATTGATCTTATCTTGTTTATTTCAATTTGTGAGTTAGAAAAAAAATCCCACTGCAACCAAAAGTAAACGATTTTAGTCTTCCTCCTCGAACACTGAAGTGTTTATACTCACCATTTGTTATTGAGCATAAAGAGAAAATTATGTCATCATGTAAGAATGGTTTAATTTTTAGAAACTTAAACAGTATCACAATCGTTTATTGATGTTTATTGATGTTATGTAAACCTACTGCAACTTATAAAAAATTTAGTTGCCTAAAATAAGGGCTATTTTTTGTGTTTTGATATGCCCCCTTTTCACTGCAATAAAGGCTACCTCCGATTTTCTTTTCATTTTTTAAAAAAGGGATGTGAATTGCGTGAGATATGTTTATTGTGGAGTTTTAGTATGTAATTGTGTATAAAAACACGAAAAATGGTCCATATTTTGAAAGTGCCCCCATTTGACTACAATAACGGCAAGGTAACAAAATTTCATTGTAATTTTTCTTAGCATAATAGATACAAATCTATTTCCAAGAATCAAATTTTTTATCATGCCGTTTTCGTAATTTCGAACTACATTGGGTCTCGTTAAGAGTAGTGTAAGATTTTATCATTTGTTCCATGACACCTCAAATACTTTGAAAGTTACTATCATCAGCAAAAATTCAACAAAGAAAGAAATAGGAAAGAAAAACAACGAACAGTTTAAATTATAATCTAAATTTAGATTCATTGGCTATTTTAGCAAGTAGTTGAATTTTGATATTTTTTTTAATTCAGAACTTATTAAGGTCTTTGTCGTCTTATCTATTTTCTTCTGCAAAGTGAAGCAAATATTTCAATAATGCAGACGCTTCTTTGCCAGTTTTGAACATTAGTAAACTTACATAATTATTTCGATATCGAATAAAGAATTTCAAAGGTATATCAGTCTATGCAGAGCTTCGGGGAATCGATTCAGACGTCACGATGAAACTGTACAAATGAATCTTGACAAATAAATTATAATTTTCTTTCTCATACACTCTTACAATCTTTGATTTCTTATGAATATTGTATACATTATTGTATACCTTAATGTGTAACTTGTTATGTCATTATAACACTATTTGAATGTAAAATCAATGCCAACTTGATCTCATTGTACTGACGGGAATGACGTCATAGACCAGTTTGACACGTAGTTTAGCTGAACTTGAGACGAAGATTAAGCTATTATTGCAACTTGTAAATATGAAAATTAAAACTAATTAAGCGTGATCTCACTAAGATTGAGTCATAATTTTCAATGCATTTCTCAATATTTCACAATTTTATCAATTTATAACGAATAGTTCTCTAACATGTATATAGCCACAGTCATAAACGCACTGCAATCACATGCACACCCCCCGAAAATCTCAAAAGTTTAACGATATCTGCTCACCTGGTAACTATAAATTTTGATATTTTATACACATGTAGCTATTGTCCCTACTATTTTGAAACGTACTGAGAGCAAGTTTTGGGCTGTTGGTTTTTTCCGCAATTTTACATTATTTCAATGCGTATAGTGTAAATTCACGAAATTCATCACAAGACGGCTAAATCTTATATTATTCTCGGGCATGGGGAATTTGCTCCAAGGCTTTTTCGGGTTAAGGAATTTATCTTGAAAAATACAATCAGTTTCATAGTGAAAACTTATCCGTATATCATTGAACCTCTACGATCTTTGTATCCTTGCATATTTTGTCTAATTTTAACCATGCAACGTGACAAACAGCTGATGTACGTAGAGTTGTATTGGTCGAACTCGGTTTAGACCCCATGAACACATGTGCATTTATTTAGTTAAACTCCAGTTAAATTAAACTCGTGCTCATAAAAAAAATATATCAACCTTATATTGATTTTCTCGGAATATTTAAAGGCATATTTCTTATAGTGAAAAAAACTTAGCCTTAGATAGAATGTTCTATTGTTGAAATGTAATTGTCCTATGAATCTGGTTTAACAATATAATCCGTTCCATGAGTTCGTAATGTAGCAAAATAAACACGGGCAGTATATTATCAGAATGTAAACATGGCAGGTAAATTTGAAGCGTCTTTATGTCTTTACATGGATTGGTTTTTTTCTTTGGGGGGGGGGGGGGGGGCCCCCTTTGAAAAGATTTTTTATATTTAAATATAGATAAATTTAAAAATTGAAAAGGGGGGGGGAGGCATATACAATTTTAAAAAGGTTTGCTTTCATTAATTTGATAGTCATTGAAAATCCTTTTATATTCGTCAAATTCATTTTGCTGCATTCCAGTTGTGTGGGTCATATTCTAACTGTGGCGATTGCTTGTCCTGAGACAAAGTTAGATTATTCTAACTATATTGCATATTTATTAGAACCGTGATCCTCACAAATACACTAATTATACCCCCGATTGAAAAGTGGGAGGGTATACTTTAATCGGTATGTCCGTCCGTCCGTACGTCCGTCTAACCGTCTGTCTGTTACGCTTTGGCTACACATCTCTTATCCGCAACCCCTGTTATATCACTGAGTGAAATTTAACGAAACTTTCACAGAATCCTTTATACATATTGCCATTGTGCACCTCCTATTTTACTTTTTGATCCTACACACATTTTAGGTTTCCCATAGTAAAACATGGACATTGTCATTATATATTCTTATTACGCGAGATATGGCGGGTTCTGAATAACATTAGATATCACGAGTTATTCCTCTTTACACGTTACCGTATAAACAATATATAGCAAAACATGGAAGACGGGGGGTATCATTTAGTGAGCTCATTGCTCATTCTCACAGTACCTCTAGTTTATTTTGCCTTTATGCCATTCAATTTGATTTCATTTTTATGCCTGCGATCGTGGAAAATTGCCACTATTTGAATGTATTTGAAATTTATCATCTTCGTTTATCAACAGCGAGGAAATGTATGCTATGTAATTGTAGATGCTAAGTAAACAATAAACACAATACAACCTACACTATGCTCAACAATATATCGATATATAAAAGAACATGTAAAGAAAGTGTTCCCTGTATACATTTGTAAGATTGTATGGTTCTTCTGATTGTTTCATGCGTTTGTGTTGTTACATGTGATGTCATCCAGGAAAGTTTAATATTGGTAGTTGAGGCCGTGTCTTCTGTTTCTAAGGACAAATGAAAACATTTTTTAAAAAGTTTTTTACCCCTTATTTTTAATTGATTCTTTCCCAATATTTTTTTTTAATTTTCAGTCATTCTTTCAATTATGGTAATGTATGTTAAATGGTATGTAGTTAAATAAGAGAACAAAAACACAGCAAGTAACAAAAAGTGAAAAAAATATATATAGAACGCTTTAACAATTATACTCATCCTTCTTAAAATACCCTTAAACTTATTTCAATTCAAATGTCAAATTTAGATCTTGATAACCTTTCTGACCCCCTACCTATAAATAATTTTATCAGTAAAAATGCATTCTCCTGCATCCAAATTTTGTTAATCTTTACGGGAATTTGACCAAGATATAATAATTATTTCGAGAATACACATCGTTTAAGTATCTTAAATACATATATCGCTAACCTTTTGTGAGAAGTAACATATATCCGTCAAAGACGTTGCAGTTTTCTTTAGAACAATTGCATTTTTCTCTGCATTCAATTCCAAACATAGGATACTCACAGCCTGAACACAAGAAACAATTCAAGTATTCAACTTAAAAATAAGACAATTTCATCCTTTTTCCCCCATGAGTACAAAATAATTCTTTGAATTCAAATGGAAGAGTGATACGTACGCAAACAGATGTCTTTCTTTGCTTCGTATTCATATCCTCTGCAGCATATCAAAGGTCTACATATTAAAATCACAAAAAATAGTGTACCATCAGTAATACAATTAAGCATTAATTTCTATTTTTTGGATGTCTTTGGTCCTTTAATTAAAACACCTGGCCGTGCCGACAAATTGAATACCGCGCGTTATACGTTGGCACAGCCAGGTGTGTTATAGGAACGAAGACATACAAAAATATGAAATCAATGCTTATATTTACATTCTCTAATTTTCCCTCTTCATAATTGTTTATCTTGTTAATCTTTAAATTGAATTTCGTGCCCTTCAAAGATGGCGTGCTTAATAGACGTAAGAGCTGATTGTGACGTCAAATGACGCTGCAAAAATATATAAAGCAAACGAAAATTGCGAGGAAAAAAAGTTACTATTTAATTCTAAATGCACATTTGTTGCAAAAAAATAATTTAACAGGATTATAGATTTTTTTAAAAATTGAGTCAAAACACTGTACATTTCGGTGTTCCTAGAGCATTGAAATTGCATGTAGTTCCTATTGTGTATTCTAACGCACGGTGAAAAGGTTTTGCGTGTGTTTTAGAGGTTTGTACTCATGGATTTCTAATGGATTTCATTAAGAAAATTACACTGAATGTAAATATTCAGATATAAATTCATGTTCCATTTTTAGATCAATATTTTTTCAGAAAGCGAGCAAATAATCAAGATTGTAGGATTTGATAGTCGTATCCGTTAAACACATTTTTCTCATCATGGGGAAACGTAGGAGTTTATAAATCATTTTAACGACAAGAGATTTTTTTCTTGACTTGATGTTAGACGAAAGCGTCATCCATCGATAGATTTAGAAGTTTTTTTTATCTAATCAAGTTGAATATTTAAGTTACGCTTCATAGACGTGTTTTTTCACGAATATTGCCTGAAAATCGAAGGAGTGATGCATGTATGTTATCACCTTGTCTTACATATATAAAGAAACTCATTCTACATGTTCAAATATTTTTAACAAGTATGCATAAGCAGAAACAATTAATTCTCATTACTTTGGGTATGAATATCGGACCTTTGGCACTTGTCCAGTCCAACGTTGGATCTTCGTGAAGAAAAACAAGATGCCCACGGGCCTTATAGGTCACCTGAGTATAATGAAACTTTCCAAATATTGAATTTGGTTCGTGTTTTAAACCAGATGCTATGAAATTCACAATTTTGAAAGAAGCACCATTGCTTATCATAATTATACACTTATAATGCTTAGTCTAGTTGCTTAATACCTAGAGTTAGATCAGAGTAAGAAAGAGAAAATGCATTTTCACTTTATAACCAGTGGTGCACCCCACCCCACAGGAACCACTGACCCTGAGGCCACATATTTCAAAAATTTGGACATTTTATCATAGATTTCATTTCATTATAAATGGTTGATTAATACCACATTCAGACCAGATTTCAAAGCATTCATTTATCTTCAGACTATGTACTGTTACCCCCCTCTCCCGATACCCCCGTCCCAGAGAACATGAAATTATTCATTTTGCTAGATGCACCTTTCTTCATCATAATTATATATACTAAGATCATTTGCATATAATACCTAGGAGCAATGGAAAAGATGTTGAAAGAATTCATGCATTTTCACTATATAATCAAAAGAGTTCCCTCCTTACACCAAAACCCCCGACAAGGGGCCATGACATTTACAAATTTGGAAGAGGCATCTTTTCTCGTCATAACTATGTAAATAGTTTATTGGTTTGATACCCAGGAGCAGAGAAGAAGGTTTATGAAGAATTAATGTTATTTTTTGCTATACCAATCAATAGAGCCCCTCCCTAACAAAAGAACCCCTGACCCGGGGGCCATGCAATTCACAATTTTTGAAGAGGCATTCTTGGTCATCATAACTATGTTCTTATGTAGTTTATTTAATACCCAGGAGCAGAGGAAGGACTTTCAAAGAAATAATGCACTTTTACTATATTATCTATACAGCCCCGCCCTAACACCAAAACCCCTGACCCAGGGGCCATGAAATTCACAATTTTTGAAGAGGCATTCTTGGTCATCATAACTATGTTCTTAGTTAGTTATAATAATGCAATTTTACCATATGATCTACATAGCTCCGCCCTAACACCAGAACCCCTGACCCAGGGGCCATGAATTTCACAATTTTGGTAGAGGACTCAATGCTGATTACAATCATGTTAACAGTTTGACTACTTGATGTCCAGGAGTAAAG
Source organism: Saccostrea glomerata (assembly GCA_003671525.1). Taxonomy (NCBI): domain Eukaryota; kingdom Metazoa; phylum Mollusca; class Bivalvia; order Ostreida; family Ostreidae; genus Saccostrea; species Saccostrea glomerata. Next base: position 97,531 of record PRKT01000729.1, read on the forward strand.
AAGAAGATTTTTAAGGATTGCAATAATTTTAGTGGTTTTGGCCCCACCCTTCAGGCCCAAGGGGGGCAGGGACCATGAAATTCACAATTTCTGTTCCTCTTCACCCATGGATGCTGTATATCAAATTTGGTTGAAATTGGTTTAGTAGTTCCAGAGAAGAAGTTAAAAATGTTCAAAAATTTACGAACGACATACGACTACGGAAGAAAACAGATAGCAATAGGTCACCTGAGTATACCTATAAATCTCAAAGAGACATCCTTCCTCCGCATAATTATGTACATAATTCATTGGTTAAGTATTCAGGTGCAGAAAAGAAGTGTTTTAAAGAATTTATGCATTTTCACTATATATTCAATAAAGCCCCAACCTAACACCAGAACCCAAAACCCAGGGGCCATGAAATTCACAATTTTGGAAGAGGTAGCCTTATTCAACATTACTATATAGCAAAGGAGCAAAGAAGAAGATTGTTTAAAGAAATAATTCATTTTTACTATATAATCTATAAAGCCCCGCCCTAGCACTACAACCCCTAACCCTGGGGCCATCAAATTCACAATTTTGGAAGAGACAGCCTTCTTCAACATAGCCATGCACTTGGTTAGTTTATTTAATGCCCATGAACAGAAAACAAGAATTTCAAAGAATTTATTCATTTTCACTATATAATCAATATAGCCCCACCCTACCACTAGAACCCCTGACCCTGGGGCCATTAAATTCACAATTTGAGAAGAGGCAGTCTTATTCAACATAACTAAGCACTTGGTTAGTTTATTTTAAATGCCCACAAACAGAAAAGAAGAATTTCAAAGAATTTATGCATTTTCACTATATAATCTATATAGCCCCGCCATAGCACTACAACCCCTGACCCTGGGGCCATCAAATTCACAATTTTGGAAAAGGTGGTCATTTTCAACTTACGTATGCACTTGGTTAGTTTATCTAATGCCCACAAACAGAAAAGAAGAATTTCAATGAAATAATGCATTATCATTATATAACCTGTTTAGCCCAGCCCTAGCACTAGAATTCCTGACCCTGTGGGCATGAATTTCAAAATTTTGGTAGAGAACTCAACGCTGATTACAATCATACCAACAGATTAACTGCTTGATGTCCAGGAGTAAAGAAGAAGATTTTTAAAGATTGCACTAATTTTAGTGGCTTTTGCCCCATCCCTCAGGACCCGGGGGGGGGGGGGGGCAGGGACCATGAAATTCACAATTTTTGTTCATCTTCACCCATAGATGTTATATGCCAAATTTGGTTGAAATTAGTTCAGTGGTTTCAGAGAAGAAGCTAAAAATGTTCAAATGTTAACACACGACGAAGGACGACGGACGAAAACAGATAGCAAAAGGTCACCTGAGTTTACTCAGGTGACCTAAAAACTTGCCAAATCAAGGCTATTTCCTTTTTTAAGCCAATCGCTTTTTCTGTATCGACATTTTCAAATCCAAGAAAGTAGATTTAACACAGCTTTACTACATAAACGGTCTACATACAAACTATGAACCGTAGATTAGTTTCTTTAAAAGTAACTATTGGTGCCATATGTAGAATCCAGCAGATATGACTATAATTGCATAAATTAAACCTACATTATGTATATTCTGCATTGATAGTTTCAGTTTAATCTTTCATAACGTATTTTGTACTACATGTAAAACATTCTTATGTATTTACCAACAGATGCAAACGTGAACAAATAATTTAAGGATAATACATCTACAAACCTTTCATTTGCTTTATCAACTAAAAACTGGAAAAATAAAAGTCTTAAAAATTAAGAAAAATCTCAATTAACATACCCGCTACATCGACCAGAGGTTAAACAACTAAATAAAACAATATCCCCTAAAATGAATAAAGCTACAAGTTGCATGATTCTTATCTATAAAGAGTAAATTACACATGGTTTCTCTGATATTTAGAAAAGATAGAGCAAGAACTGTGAATGTTGATCATATTTTTGATGCTTTGATTGTTTAGAGATATATCTTCCTTATGTATATCCTTCCTTATAAATCCCTTTTTTTTTATTTCCAATGGAATATATGGAAATGACGAACAGTATTCAAGCTCAAAATAAAAGAAAAATACAGAATTGCAGCATAGCAACCATGGACCTCCAAAACATCAGAGGTGCGATCAGGTGCCATGGAGGAGTTAGCATTCCCTGCTGACAGGTTACACCAGCTGTGTGCTACCTGTATTTATAGGGAAATAACGGAAAATCATTAGTCAATTCAATGTGTAAATGATGGACCAACAATTGGTATGAAAAACCACTCAGCATTTATCGCGGTGATAAATTGTATTTGCTGACAAAGTCATTGTATTGACTAAGAACTTACAAAATCACGACAGTCACTTGAAATTTAAACTGTTGAAATTCAAGTTTCATTTACTGGCTTGTCAATCATTTACATGTACCTCGATTTACTTGTATTTTAGGAAAATAGCACTTTATAAAGAAATATTCAAAACTATTGCTAGGCAGAGAAATCCTTATCAGCAACAAATGTTTTACGGATTCTATTAATTTAGAGATCAGCGTGAACAAAACGGTGCCTGTTTTTCAATGTTTACTAGCTACAAGCTTTAGGGTCACACAGAAGTGACCTTTGACAGTGAAGTACAGAAGTACCCTTTTCGGAAACTAAACTAGTATTTTCCTTAAAGATGTTACTCTAATTGTTTGTTTTTTCCAATGTCGTTTGCTCCTTTTTTTGTTTGTTTGTTTAATCCTCTGATTGTTTTTTTCTAAAATGGCATTAAAGAAAGTAATTCTTATCGATTTTTTTTGGTATTTACATTACATTTATACTTTGCATAAAAAATGACTTTGAAAATCTACGAAACTAAAAACAGACAGCTGTTAGAGTTTCATTTTTACCCAACAAACGTCGAATGCCATGGAAGTACAACGTCATATGCGAAAATCAAAAGAAATCAGCTCACATAAATACGAATTGGTGCATTGGCTCTTCCATTAACTGTATCTTAACCGAAGCATAATGCAGGAATCACATTTGAAAGTAAGACAAGGAGTAAAAATGTTGCGATAAGCTATGAATCGTTATAACTATTTTTTGAGTTATTTAAGGAATGAATTTAATAGCTACCCATTTTATACGGTATAAACTGGGTTGGGGCAGTTTACGCTTTATAAACCGCGAAGCGGTTTATAAAAAAGCGTAAACTGTTCCAACCCAGTTTATACCGTATAAAATGGGTAGCTATTAAATTCATTGCTTATAATTTAATTTTCATTCATTTGATGTAAGAAAAAAAGATGATTGTTCTAACAAAATGACTTCAATTTGTACAAAATTTGAATGTAACGTCAGGCGGATTGATATGTTTTTGACGTAAGTCATTGTGACGTAGGCAACCCATTTTATACGATATGAAGTAAATTTTTTATCCAATCAAATACAGCGTTACAACCAGAATTAAATCATAACGTTATAATAATGTAATATGTACCGTTGCAATAATGATGCTACATCATTCAAAAATAATGAAGCATTCAATTTGATTAACCCAAAAATAAAGGCATAATAATGGTGTAGATATATGTTTAAAATGACATAATTTATTTGCTAAAACTGGTTACATGTGTCTGCTTACTCGCGGAAGAATTCTCAAAACTGCATTAATTACAACTAGATTTACATCTTTCAATTGCAATGATAGGGTTTCAAAGTTTTTTTTTTATATGTATGAATTATAAATTTAAGGTTTTGAACTTATATCATTTAATTGAACACTTAGTAACCTTTCAAATCGCCTTTGAATTTATGTCTTGTTCTCTCCAATTTTTGTTGAAGTTTCATTCATATATCATCATTTTTTTTTCTTTGTTAATTTGTTATATGAATTTGTGATATGAAATTTCATGAAATGGAAGAATTCAAGTCTTGTCAACATGTATTTTTTTTTTATTTTTGATTGTGTTTACATTCAGAATTCAACATTCAAAATCTTTACTATGTTTTCTTGCCTTTTCAATATTAGTCAATATTGTTATTTTTCTGGTGAATAACAAACCATATTCAACACCAAGTTAAGATAGTCAATAATTGTTTCGTCGTTGAAAATTAAAAAAAAAAGATGTGCAAATTACAATTTGTAACCTCCGTGTTTTCCTTTCCGAATTTCGCTACGTGCAAGACATCCAATTGTTTAAAAATATCCTTTGATAGGTTTGTCTAACATTATCCTGCTCACAAACAAAGCTGGCTGTGGCCGTTGAAACCATTGTTTACAACGTTATTTGAGGTTTTGATTGTGACGTCACAATGCCATTGCACGCGCAATGACCCTCCGGTAAATACGGGCAAAATCCTGTCAATATGTGATGTTATGAACTGTTTGCTTTTCTATAGATTACATAGGGACTATAAATATACTACATAATAATATTTACGAGGGTTGTTCGAAAATTTCGTGGACTACTGTAATATGTTATTTGACGTCATATGTTATCCAAATTTGGTAGAAATATGTTCAAAATAAATCCAAAGGATTTGTTTGTTTGTTTGTTTTTTTACAATACCACAGTTTCTTCAGAACTTATCCAAATTTCAAAATGCAAAAATCGGATCGCAGGTCAGGTCAAAATTTTGTAAGTTACGAACAATACACTAGATGATGTCTGTAGTCATATTCTCTGTAAAGTGAAGCAAAAACGAAAAACAACCTAGAAATCTAAATTTAGAATTGTTATTTTGAATTTGTTAGAAAGAAATCAGCTTGAGAAGATGTGTAGTTCTCTTTGAAAGCGACAAAAACATTGACGTTTTAGAATCACGGAGCAGCCGATAAAAATGCAATTTTGTTTTACTCAGGAAAAATCGTGAATAAATAAAAAAATGTTGAAGAATTGGAAAAATATCTCACAAGCGAGTTGTGCATATATGTACGAATAGTATAGACAGTATTTGAGTGACAGAGACTTTGTATCAGATGAGGACAATCTGTATAAAAACGTTTTTCTACAGAAATCTTAACAAAAACTATTTTTAAAGTTTGAACGTCAAGGAAAAACATTTAGAGTAGCTTATCCTGTGAAAATAGACTTAAGTAATAAAAGAAATAAAAATCCTAACAAATTAAATTATACTACGAGAGCAATTCTAAAAAACGAATTTCAAGTATTGGAACCGTTCATGGTAGCTCAGTCGGTACAGCGCTCGCTCCGTGATCGGAAGGTCGTGAGTTCGAATCTCGGCCGAGACTTACCTAAGTCGATAAAAATGGGTAGCAACTGTTCCTTCGCCATGCGCTCGGCACTTTGAATTGAAAGTTGCGGGTCCTTCGGATGAGACCTTAAAAACCAAAGCCCATGTCAGCGGCAGAAGTTGGCACGATAAAGATCCCTCATTGCCCAATGGCCCTAAGTGCGGAGTAAAGGTCAAAATTTGAAGCCCTTCACTGGCATACGGTGACATCTCCATATGAGTGAAAAATTCTCAAGAGGGACGTTAAACAATATACAATCAATCAATTAAGTATTAGAGAAAGGATTAAATAATTGGTCATTGGATTACGCTTTGCGAAATGTATAGGAATAGTATATTTTAGAAATGTTTGACACTATTTTGACGTTGCCTTGCCGTTAAAGGTGTTCCGCGGATGCAAAACATGTTGATTTTTAAATGTAAAAGTAAATTAATTTCTGTTCAATCGAATAGAATGAAACATCACACATAAAAAAAACATTAATTTTTAAGGATTATATTATACTTATTTTATATTTCTAGTGAATAATATAACGAAGATTGACATCGTCCACGAACTTCTCGAACAACCCTCGTATTAAACAAGACTTCCGTATAAAGCACTCTTGTTCCTCGTTGTATTTAAATCCTCTGCAGTAAATCAAAGGTCTGTTAATGTGTTTTTTTCAGTGTCAATTTTCAGACGAATATTAATATTTTTTTCATTTATTTAGAAAATATAATTTGTTATGATGATTTTTTTTTTCTGTAAATGTTCAATTATTTTCTATTTCTTTTTTACAAAGAAAACTAATTACAAGGAAATGACAACTCTTTACTTATTCAGCATTTTTTTTTTATCAGATTGGATAAATTTCAACTTCTAATCCAGGGATCAGGAAATATGTCTTAAGCTTTGATCAAATTAATTATGTCATATTTAAATGTTGAAGTCATATACACCTGTACATGTATTACTAAATTAAAATACTTTTCCGAATTATTTACCAAAAGAATTATTATCTGCAAATTTTAGATTTATAATTCAAAATTTTGATTAACATTTTACATGGAACTGAAAATTTGACTAAAGTTTCACATGTTGTTTGTTTCACCTTCAGGAAAGGTATGTGTAGATTGTTGCACTTTTAACAATTTTGCAATATATAATTTGAATATAAATATCTATTTAAATCGAATGTTTATTTTCAACCTTGTTATGACTTCCTGTTCAAAGTTATTTGGAGTACAATGCATATCGTGACTAACTGTCTTAAGTGCCTTTTCTTGATTACATACAAAAAAAAAATTCTTGATCAGCCATTGTATTCGCCAAAAACGTTAAATCTGCAAATTTAAAATAAAAAATCAAACTAAAAGATATAATAATGATAAAAAAAAAAGATTTTTAACCTGTACAAAAAAAAAAGTTTTGAAATTTTGCATTTAAACTTCATACCAAACCTTTTTATGGCCTACGAAAGACCCCTAATTATTTTGAGGCCTAAGGGCTAAAGACAAAGGTCGTTAATCCATATACGATATCTCAAGAAGCATTCATTTTTTTGCAATGCATATTATACTTAATTCCTATATTTCTGCATTCCCTTGCATAACCCCTTCGACCACGTGCAACCCAAGATCAGCTCATGCAAGTTCACAGGAAATACCCATTTTGTAAGCACATCATGTCTTGTCTACTTAGAACGAAATATTAATGCTCTCTAGACGTCTAAATTCCCTTCATAAAAATGTCTCGTTTTATGCGCCTGGATCGAAAGATCCGGTGTAACGTTGAATTTTGACCCGGGTTGAAAATTGACCCGGGGTTCATTTTTCAACGTTGAATACTGAGACCTAAGACGTTGAATTTAGACCCTAGTCCGTTGAAAACTGAGCCGGGTCGTGGAATTTTGATCCTGAAACCGGTTCTAAATTCAACAGCATAAAAACACATATTTATGACTTGGTTTTCACAAGTGTGATTTAATCCATGGGCGTCGGAAAGGGGGGGATAGGGATGCTTAGCCCCACCCTCCCAACTTTTATTGCAAAGATAGACATAATTGATATAAGCATTGAACAAAGTGAAGTTGGTTTAGCCCTCCCCCTTTCAACAGGCACGCTACAGTGTAGTCAAAGAAAGAAAAGTAAGTGGTAGTGCTTGATTAAAAAAAAAAAAATTGATCCTAACCTCCCCCCCCCCCCAAAAAAAAATGGAATTTTCGGATTTTCGGATTCTTTTCTTTTTTTGTCAATTATTTTTAAAATTTGATTTTTTTTCTTTTTCAATTATCCTCCCTCCCCGCACTTTCAATTTGCATCCGACACCAATGTAATCAATACATTCTCAATTCTGTTGTATTCTTAGAATAAAATATTAACAAAGATTTCTTCGATTTTAAAGTTACACGTACTTTAAAATCGCAATATTCCGGGTTATACTTATTTTAAAAACTCATTAATATATGTAAATCATTAGTATATGTAAACCCTAGTAGTATACAGAGTCACACAATATACAATTTAGTTCAGAAATTTGTTTATCTATATTTGCTTTTTGCTAAGAACACTTCATTTATTTCAATCTTAAAATTCGTAATATTAGTATTTGGGAAATAGTGAGAGTTAAACGCATGATGCACGTACGTTCTAATGCTTATTTAGTTATGCACAACATTAATAACTAAATTATGATGTCAAACTTGAAAAACGGATTTTTTTGAAAATAAAAGGCTTAGTGATCTTTTTGGCATAGTTAATCAAACAGTTCAAGAACGAGCCCCACAATACAATGTACATATTTAACTTGTTAAATAGAAGATGAAAAGGGGGGTGGGGGTGATCTCCCCTTTTTTCGGGATGTTTCCATTTGCTAATAAAATCTTGTTTCATGACATATTTATAGATGATGGTTTCATCATTTTCAATGTTTCTGAGACTGAGATTCTCGATTTTTTTTAACTTGGCAATCAGTGTCATCCGCACTTAAAATTCACTTTTGAAATCTCTGTTGATTCAGTAAACTTTTTAGACACAAAAGTGTATAAAGAAAGAAAATTTCAAGAATCAAACAAACTTCATATCAAATCTTACATAAAACCAACAAACAATTTCCAATATCTACACAGAGAAAGTTCTCACAACCAAGTGGTATTCAAGTTCGAGTTCAATTTATTCACTCAAACCATATCAATGGTACATGAGGTTCAACAATATGTACAATATATACAAAATGATATACAAGATACACGTGAAATGGCGGAAATATTCAAAGGTTTCGTTAAAGGTAAATGCAAAAAGCGTGTGAAAAACACTTGTCAAAGAGAGGCTTCTCTGATATAGAAATAGATCCTATCATCACAGATATAATTGGAACAAACAGAAATGAGATCCTAAATAAAAGCAACGGCCAAATGAGACTCCACAATAAATTGGTTATAGTTACAAAATATAATCGGAGAGTCAACCGACTAAAAAACGCATCTTAAAATACTGGGAAGAAACGAAAACCGACACAAGATGCAAAAAATATTTACCTCAGAACCAATTAAAGCTTATAGCAAAGACAGAAGCAAAGGCGATTATGATATAATGTTTAGATCATATTTACCACAAGAATGCACTGCTAAGGTGTACTCCTAATGAGGTAGGCCTTAGAGCAAGTACCCGTTACAAAAACCGCCGAACACTCTTTACTATATTTCTATATATATTAATGAATACTAAATATTTCTTACAGAAAGGAATACCTGATTTAGAAGTTTTGTTTAGAGTGTAAGGTCCTAATACATTTCATGGACAAGTTTGGCTGATTGATGTCTTTATTTTCACACCAGATTTCCAGGATTTTCGTTTTATTCCCTATTCATTGTTTTATAGTTATTTATGGATGTTATGGATTTTAGAAAGTATTGTCAAAGAATTAACTTGCCATGCTTGAAGATAACTGAAATCGTGCACTGATCAAAATATACATATATACACGGGATGATAGGTTTATTTCTATTACTCTTGAAAAGGGACAAAATTGAAACTGAAATATAAGTATATAGATATTGATAACTCCCGTAAAACAACTTCCCAGTTCAAATAATGTTCTCTGAGGTGGGGTCAATATTCAACAGGGTCAATTTTCAACTTGTTGAGGTCATCAGGGATAAGAAAAAAAAATTATCAAGCTGTTGAAAAATGACCCCGGGTATCAATTCAACGACTTTTGGTCTCAATTTTCAACGGAGAAAAAAAACACCCCTGGTTCAATATTCAACTTTGAAAAATGACCCCCGGTTCAATTTTCAACTCGGGTCAATATTCAACGTTACACCGGGTAAATATTTTTGGTCCGTCTGTTTGTCTGCAAACTTCAACCTACGCTATTACTTTTGAACCAGCACAGATAAAGTCCTCATACATTTATCTATTGTCAATGACCTTGTGATCGTGACTATGACCTATATGCTACAGATAACTTTTTTGTCTACAAACCTTAACTTTCAACATAACTTTTGAACCATGAACGATGAAGACTTTATATTTAAATTTGGTATGCATACTCCACTATTTAAGCTTCTTTAAATGACCTTGTGACCGTGATCTATATGCTAAAAATAGTATTTTTGAACCTTCACAATAACCTTTGAACCATGAGAGATATAGACTTCGTATTTGGTATGCATACTCCACCATTCAGTTTTTTTTTTCAAATGACAGCAAGGTAAATGACCTTGATACCTTGACTGTGACCAATTTTCTAAATGTGGATTTTTTCAAAATCTGTTGCCGCCGGCGCATAATGTTTCACAAACACATCTTGTGTTATAATATATAAAGAACACAGTTTTTTGCATATGATACTTTATTTAAATACCTTACTTAAAATAAAAGAATGAATAGACCTATATCTAAAATATCTAAAAAATTTTATTTTATTTGAGTTTTAAAAAGGATCATAAAGATATGATGTCAGGTATGTTTTTTTAGAAATAAAAAACTTCCTTAAATCAGAAATGCTGTTTAATGCTTCGTAGTTACATAAAATGTACATGTACATGTACAACATTGATATGTCTCTTATTATTTAATCTTTTTTTCACAAATGTAGTAAATAGAATAATAACAAGGTTTGTCATTCCAAAGACCCTCAGGACGCATTTCGAGGCAATTTTCTGCTGTACCCCCGTTAGGTTCATCTTTCAACCAGTTTGTGTAATTCAATGTTGTGTTTGAATATTTCCAGTGGAACGTGCCCTCCGACTCCTCGTCTGTTCCCCCCATCCACCATCTATCCCCGGAGGCTAAAATTTTTTATGATATATGGAGATAAACGTATGTGCTTTTTTACAATGCGAAATGTAATAACAACGCGAAATGTAATAAACAGGGATTATTACATTGCGTAATTAATTTTGCGTCAAAATCAACGCAAAATGTAACAATACTTTTTTGGATTATTACATTATGCATTATTACATCTTCCGTTATTACATTTTGCGTTTATTTCGATGCAACATATAATAACGCAAAATGTAATGATCCCAGTTTATTTCCTTTTGCGTTGTTATAATATTTTGTGTTGTAACAGTGCTTCGTTGACAAATAAGGAAAATAGTTAAATATGCTAATATTCGGTAAATGATTGAAGATACATTTTGGAAATTGTTGAACAAACGTACATGTATTTATTTGAAAATTTAGATATCACTTGTAGTTCGGGAGAATTTAATTTTAATGACTCTTTTTTCACTCATTCCTTCATATCCATATTGTTACTGTTCTCCCTAAAACTGGATATTCCGGTTACTTAAGGTAGGTCGCGGGTTTGCTTTTGTTATAAATTTTGGTACACAATTCTGACGATTCGAGCGTTTGTTTTGTGCACATTTGATTATGACATCAGTAACGTCACAAAGGCGACGTTGTGTTGTTTCCCGTTTAATTTTCTGCAAATTACTTCAAGTCTGCACAAATCAAGTAGATTATGAAGCATAATATTGTATGTAAACCTCATACATGTTTTATAATTAAATCTCAATCTTATTTATGATGTGATTAAATACAATGTCCTAATTAGGACTAATGAAATACAATAACAAATGAAAGGAATAACTTATATTGTAAACATGTAAGTGTTGTTTATATTGCTAAAAGTCGACCAGAATAACTCGGCGTAAAAGTTATAATATGAAAAAAGAAAGTTATCAAAAACTAGAGGTATTGTGAGTAATGAGCTCACTAAAATTAATGATACCCCCATCTTCCATATAAATATATAATCAGTGTCCATGTTTTGCTATGGGAATCCCAAAATAGTACTCCAAGAGTAAAATAAAAGGTGCACAATTGCAATTTATAATAAAGATTTTGTGAAAGTTTCATTAAATTTTATCAGCGGTATGAGAGGAGTTGCAGATAAGAGATGGATACCCCAAAGCTTAAGAGACAGACAGACGGACGGACGTACAGACAGACAGACCCGCTTTTCGAGCAAGGGGTATAATAAAATCGCTTTGCGGAAAAAAATGAGATGCTGTATGCGCGCATGCGTATTACATCATGACTGCCAATCAAAGCTGGGAAAAAAATAGGGGGTATAATTTTCATGATTTTCATGATGAAATTAACCCTCATCACTGAAATTGGGTTGAATTAAATCACATGTATTTTTTTCTTCTTATCATCATTATCATGAAAGTATGATCTATATCTCATTTAGTCTCCTTGTTTTGCTGGGTAACAAATTGTGAAATGAATTTAAACATAGGTAATCAGAGATGACAGAGCTCACCTCAACGAATGTTGTCTTTAAGTAAGACAAAGCCACACAATTAACCTATAAAAGGTGAACGTCCAAAAATGCAAAATCTAAGAAATTTTTATCTGATGGAATAGACCTATATAAAATCTTCAAACAATTTCTGCACCATGAAAATATGATTTAAATCCAGCATCTAAGCAAGTCTGGGAGTTTTCATCCCTTGATGCATCGTTTGTGCAAGTTTGGTTTTTTATAAACCTTCATAGTTTCTTGGTAATAGACAATTGCACCCATAACGTTTACCAGGTCCATTATCTGGAAAATGTATGCCGAATTCAGCAACTGAAGCAAGTCCATTAGTGTGCATCCTAGTAAGATGTATCATCCATGCAAGTTTGCTCAACATACGGTTCATAGTTCCTTGGAAATGAAACCTATTTAAAAAACTTACCTTTTGACTAATTCAGAAAACGTAGGTCAGATTCAGCATCCGAAGCCAGCCTGGTAGAATGCAACCTTGGATGTATAATCCATGCAAGTTTGGTTATTAAAGAGGTCAACGTTACATGGAAATTAACCCTGAACCAAAAATTAAACCTGTTCACTCATCCAGAAAATGTAGGTCAGATTCAGCATCCAAAGGAAGTTAGGGAGTATGCATCCTAAGATGTATCATCCATGCAAGTTTAGTCATTATCACGCTCATAGTAACTTGGAAATGAATCCTGCACCAAAAACATTAACCTGTTCACTCATCCAGAAAATGTAGGTCAGACCCAGCATTCGAAGCAAGACTGATAGTATGTTTCCTAAGATGTATTTTCCATGCAAGATTGGTCATTATAGGGAATTCAGAAATCCAAGATGTACTCAGTCCGGTCCATGATTAAATTCCCTGCTTTATACTAGCTTTTTACTTTTGCGCCTAAAATAAGTGTTTTATTGATTGATTGATTGGATATTGTTTAACGTCCCTCTTGAGAATTTTTCACTCATATGGAGACGTCACCGATGCCGGTGAAGGGCTTCAAATTTTGACCTATACTCGGCACTCAGGGCCATTGAGCAGTGAGGGTTCTTTATCGTGCCAACGTCTACCGTGACACGGGACCTACGTTTTTAAGGTCATATCCGAAAGACCCGTGACTTTCACTTCTAGTGCTGAGCGCTTGGCGAAGGAACAGTCACTACCTTTGTTTACGTCTTAGGTATGACGCGGCGCCGCGATCGAGAATCGAACCCGGGCCTCCCGATCACGAAGCGAACGCTCAACCACTAGGCTACCGTGACCGGTAAATAAGTGTTTTAAAGTAGCAAAGTATTGATAGAAATACGTCTACATTATGTCCTAAAATACTCTGAGTAGATTTCAAACTATATTTCAAACCTTTAGCTGTCGAAAGAAAACATAAAAACGTACTTTTGTTTTGAATCCAGGTTTGTTCGTCCTCACTCTCTATTTCCAGAAGATGTGATTCCATCCAAGTGCAGCTATCCTAAGGAAATAAAATATAAAAGGATCACATATTCACTAGAGTGCTAACTCTATGATCAGGAATAAGTGGGTTCAAGCATCGGTTGCGACAAACCAAAGTTTAATAAAAAATGATACATCTGAATCTTTGCTTGGTACTTTTTAAGCTGTTAGTCTTTTGGTTGAGACCACAAAAAGACGACCCGTGTCAATGCAGGTTTTTGTATGATCATTATATTACATTTCAATGATCATTAGTGCCTATAAAAGAGAGGGTTTTTTTTATTTTTACTTTAAAGCTCTTCACAGGAAAATGATGAAATATAATGCTTTATAATATCTTAAATGGGACATGGATTTTCAAAGATTGAATTATTTATACAGAGTTCTGAACCTTCTTGTGTTTTTTAGATAACCAACAGAAGATGGCACTCCCCTGCCACCTTTAAATACATACCTTGGCAGCCTGCCAATTTAGAGAATTGTTAACAAAACAATATTTCTTCTCCCCGTTTATCTGCCAGGATGTAGGACATTCTGCAATATACATGCAGTTGCATAAATGGAACTTTAATCATTTCATGGAATAATCATAAGGATATTTACAATAATTTTTTTTCTTGTTGATAATCGATTATTGGTCTTTATTGGGTTTATATAGTTCACATTTCTATTCCATATTTTCCAATACATGTACCACTTAGGATACTAAAAGTAAAAACAATGTCTTCCATTTTCTTTTCGGGGTATTCATTACAAATTTATTCAGCACCCTATTTACAGAATTTCTGTATAGAAAATGAGATAAATAAAACTGAAATGTAAAAAAAAATTAAAATTTTATTTTTAAGATGTATAAAAGTATACATATTTCTTTATTTAATTTTGTAACAAAATAATCACTTTTTTAAAATTTCATGTTTCCTTTAAAAACAGTTTCGATTTTCTCACTTTAAACGGTTTAAAATGAAGATTATAAAAGATTTTCGAGAAAAAAAATTGCATGGTTTAACACATATGAACAAGGAGAGCTACCAAATATTTACAATTGCTCTGCAACATTCTGTTAAAGAAAGACATGCGTGCATACCTTTTTTTATAAATTTAACTACAGGAATTAATAAACTTTAATTTTAATATACAATTAGGATTTATTTTGCAGACTTAGTTTAAGTACTAACGTTTTTATTTCAGTCGAAAAAACTAATCAAAGAATTGTCAATTTTTGCTGTAGATTAAAACAAAATACGGTTTGATTCGTTTTCCAAGAAGCTTTTAAATATTTTATAGAAATTTATTTCAGAACAGGTTACTATTTGATTATTACTTACTGCCATTTATGCAGAATGGTTTTCCGTTACTTAGAGCCACGCACTCCTCTTTACACGGTGTCGCCTTACAAGATCCAGCCAGCTCCTGAAATAGATGACCCATTGGACTCAGCGTCTTTTAGCTACATGTACCTTCGCCTATTCGGGGCCATGAGTTAATTTATATTTCGAGGAGATGTTCTCCTATTCGTCTGCATAAAAAGTACCCTATAAAAAAAACTTTTGCGTCTTGAAATATAGAAAATTCAACCAACACTTATTGGCGTGAACATGCTTTCCTATCAAGATTTTTTTTTCTTTTAAGATGTATGAAAGCTATTAAGACAATTTTTTGCGTTATTGGATGACACCATTGACGTCATTGATTCATTGCAACATGTTGTGTTCATACACGTATAACTTTAAAACTAAAGCAAATCAAATGCTCAAATTTTGACTGTGTGTCCCAAATTTGATGTAAAATTGAAATATTTAAAAAAAATTATTTATTATACATATATATTTCGATTGCATAGTCCAAGACCGTTTCTGACATGTCCATCGTTCGTTTTTAATTTAACGATAAACAAAACACAGTATACATCGATATAGGAATGTCGAGACATTACTAACCTGAGGCTGATATTCCATTTCAATGTAGTCACACACTGAGTCCAGAACTAAAGACGTTCCCGATTCCCCGTGTTTTGCTGCTATCAGTTCACAATGAAGCTGTTTCTTTCGATAGTTCACTGACTTGCACTGGCGATTCTGTAAACATTTTCGAATGCACTGTTTTTGTCCAATGATGCTTAAAACATTCATGACTTTGCTAGATGTCAAGCATTTGCCCGAAGCAGTCACTTTTATGTTAGATACGTTGTCAATTTGATCCGATATGGCATAATGCACTGTAGAAATAAATGTTAGAATTTTTAGTCCAAACATTGTTAATTTGTTTACAGGAAAAACATTAAGGTTGTGATTATTCAAAAAGTGTTCCTATTGTCGCAAGACTAAACATCAGGCTAAATAACAAAATAGCATAGTGGCAAACATGCGCAACCAATTTCATTGAGTAAATGCATATACAAGCTATTTAAAATGTTGAATAAAATGGTGTTAGATGTAAAATATCGATCCAATATCGTCTGACAAAATATGTAAATAATTAAGCATTGAAAACAAATTATGACAAAAAAATACAAAACTTTTAAATGCACGCTGTTAAATTATGTCATGAATAATTATAATTAAAAAAAAGAAATGAAAACATAGATAATCTTAGATATAAAAATGTGTTTCAATGGAAATGGAAATTATTCACTTTCTTGTATTTTCTGATTCTTTTAATTACATGTATACTAAGTAATTCTTAGTGGTTAGTGGTAGGGTATTCGGTTTTTGATTGGTAGGTCCTGGTTAAACTCTCGTCCTAGGCACCACGTCAAACTGTACGAGGGTTGATCAAAAAGTAATGTCACAACTTCGATAAAATTGGTACTAGTCAACGTAAATCAATAAATAAATTATACATGATTGAAGCTATATTTATTACAGATCAGTCCTGGAAAATTCCAATTATAAATTATTAATAATTTTCAAAATATTGAATTTTATTCAAAGTGCAATTATGGTAGTCGCCGCACCTAAATAACGTCATATGACGAATACGCGACATTAAACATTTAAACACTTCCCTTCATTTCATTTAAAATATTTGAGACTCACAAACACAACCACATAATTCACTTTTTTAAGTATTATTGGCATCTTCGTGTATTGTACACTCTCTCTCTATATATAATTAAGTTCTCCATTGTTTTCTGTCAAAATTCTTTGAAGCGTACCATAAGACAAATTAAAAAAATTCTCATTGCTCTAACCGTGAAAGGTCTCTCTTTTTTGACAACGTTAGATACTGTTGAAGGCTTTCAACCGACGTCCATGTTTCGGTCTTCCTCTTCTCTGCTGATTATTTAATGAACCATGACCTGCCTAAAATCACTGAAACCATCTATAAACAAGTCTATATTTACATTTTGTCCTCTGTGTCTGATTAATCATTGTAACTGTCTCTACTGTCGATTTCCCCATTCTGAAGCAAGGATATGGAGATAATGAACAGTGTTTAAGTCCATAAAACAATACAAAACAATAGCAGAGCAAACACTTACCTCCGAAACATCAGAGGTGGATCAGGTGCCATGGAGGAGTGAGTATCCCCTACTGACCGGTCACACCCGCTGTGTGCCCACTGACATGATCGTGAAATAACGGAGAAATCCGTCGTCAATTCAGTGTATAAATAATGGACGAACAATTGGTATGAAAAACGTCGGTCAGCATTTTATGCAATTATGAATTGTATTTGCTGACAAGGTCATTGTATCGACCATTGAACTTACGAAATGATAACAGTTCGTTTTAGCGGACATTTACTTTGTCCAATACATCAGATTAAAACCAGAATATTTATGATTAAAAAGCAGTGATGTCATTTTATTTTCAACTAAAGGCTAAAGGTGTCGTTTAATTTCGCTTTTTAAATTATTGGGCGATTAAAGACGCTTTCTGGATGCATTTTGGTGTGTTTGTCTTTTTCATTCTCACAATATACACTTTAAAACGTGACGTTTAGCTGTGCTGTGGCGACGCCCCTTATGTTTAATGTTTTCAACTTATATAAAATTAAATCACTTAAAAATAATTCTTTGAAATATTCAATTTTCATTAGATATATTTTCATGCATCTTGTGGTAAATAAAATTTGATGCTAGGACGCCAAATATTAAAGATATGGACAAAGTGACATTACTTTTGGATCAACCCTCGAACATAGTTGTATGTAAGGAATACTCTTTTGCCAAGCACACGAAACTTTATTTGAAGTCACTGGTCTTTCGTATGAGACATTCAAAACGAAGTACCGTGCATGGTAGGCGTTGGTTTGAAAAAATACTCTCACCGTTCAAAGATATTTATTCCATAGAAAAGGGAAAAATTAAATTAAGCCCTTCTAAAGTATACGGTGATGTTTCTATATGAGTTAAGAAATCTTGAAAAGGAGTTTAGGCGACATACAACTCATCAATCAATCAATCAATTAATCAATCAATCAATCCAAGGGAAATATTGTGTTTTCATTAACTACTTGAGATTATTATCAAATTTCAATTATATAATGCTCATTCACTTGTAACGTGCCCAAATTATTTGCGTACATTGAGCTAGATGTAAATGTAGTTTTTATTCCTTTTTTCCAATCATTCAATATAACCTTTATTTTCAATGAACATTTTTTGCTTAAGGACGCGATTACACGGCGTCAGGTGATCACGTCATTTGGTTAATAAAAAAGAATGTTTGCTGTTACTATTTCTGGAATAAGGAGCACGTTATGTTTGTGCTCATGAAAAAAGGGATATGTTTTTTTAAAGTAGAGAAAGAATAAGATATTAAAGGTTGTTACGATAAACTGAGAGTGTTGGTAAGTGTTGACTATGGAACGCCATCACTGCCTTATAGCATACAACTATGCATTTATTATGTCAATTTATCATTACGTGATGTGAACATGTCTTTACGTCATTTCAATCTTTTATCTGATGATGTAAAAATATCTTAACATCATGCCAATGCTGCATTACATGAAATAAATATAACCTTTCATTATGTCAGCACTTCATAACTTGAAGTAAAAAATTCATTATGTGAAGTGATAATGTGTTTACATTGTGTTAAAACTTTATTACGTGAAATGAATGTTTCTTTACATCATTTCATTTCTTTAATATGTGAGGTCAAAATTGCATTACGTCAGGTAAATTGTGTTTTATAATTAAACTTATTATTACATGAAGTCAAAAATCCATTCCTTTTTGAGAGTGTATATTTCTATTATATCAAAGCATTATAACGTGATATGGATTTATCTTTATTTTACGGCGAGAGCATCATGATGTAAGGTGAACACATCTTACCTTTATGTCAGTGCTTTATTACGTGGTGTAAAAAGTGTATTACATAATGTGAACATATCTTTATATTATATCAACACTTTATTACATTATGTCAAAACTCCATACCGTGATGTGGATATATTATAACGTTATGTCAACTCTTTCTTATGTGCTCTAAAAATATCTTTATATTGTGTTAACTCTATATCATGTTGATTCCAAAAGTGCATTACCTGATGTAAAAATACATTTACATTATCTCAAAGCTGTATATCTAGAAAACTATGAATGTTGACAACCGTGTTTTAATGACTGTTAAGAGGGAGGGGGGGTCCTGATCGATTAGGAAGAGTTACAGGCACAAAATATCAGCCCCCCCCCCCGTCTTTTCCCAGACATAACTTTACTATAGAAAATATGATATTTTTTTCTGGCTGACCCCCTTTCAAAAAAGATGCTACGTCACTGGAATTAGAAATTTTTTCAACCATTCTAGGGCAAGAATTCTATTACAAAAATCTACCAATCCTCATCTAAATCAATTGAATATGCCTTAGTAAGCATGTATAAACACATATGAGTGGCAGCTATGGGAGTCTTGAACAAGAAAGGGGGACGGTATATGGTTGAAGACCAAGGGGGGAAGCGGAGAAGCTCTCGGGCTTTATAGTTTTATAGAAAAAAAGTTTTCAACTTAATTCAGCTTATCTTAATGTGAAATTAATGCAATTGTCCTACAAAGTAAAACCAATGAATTTATCAATCTTATGTATATTTTGGTCACTAAAGATGACACAACTCATCCACCAGTGCACGTGTGTTATACGATGTGTTTACACTTTAAAAAAAAGGAAAGTTAAAGTCTGATAAAAAACTAATGACAATGTTCTTAGTAAGATCAGAAGTTTAAGACTTTTATAAAAAAAAAAAAGAAAAAAGAAACAAAAAAATTGCTGCACGACTCATATTTGATTTATTTAATTACACGATTAAAGTAAAAGCCATTTAATTTCGACGTGACTTTAATTTACAGTCGCAGTGTTAAGGCTTTGCACGTTTCAAGAATGTCAATTATTTGTAGCTTAAAGTTTTTAATTCATATGTCATTCTAAAATCGCTGAGAATTTCTTCTACCACAGTTTTCTCTCCCGCCAATTTTAGTGCTTGCGGAACACGGAAAATACGTTATGCTCATATAAAGGCCGAGGATACCCGCGTTCGCATAACGTAATAGTGAGTCGACATAATGTAGAAGAGTGTGCACAGTATGACATGAGGTTTTCACATCATATCATTTCATGGAATGGAGGATTGGCATGACATATAAGACATATATTCATATCACTTTATAAAATATTGACGTAGTGAATTTACTATTTTCGCATCACATAAATGTACTACCAACTTCATTATAAAGAGCGTCTTTATTATGTATGAATACATCTACCTAATGTAATACAATGTTGATATTATATATATAATATATTTACATCATGTAAATTGGTGTTGAAATAATGGTACGATTTTCGTAAATAAAGAATTGACATAATGTAATGGAAGGTTGACACGATTCAATAGTAGTGTGAGCTAATATCATAAAGAATTGACATAGTTTAATGAAAGGTTGACATAATGTAATTGTTGTTTAATTGAATGTCATGAACAGTAAACGTAACGAAATGCAAGTTGACAAACAATAATTGTGGTATGTGTAAATGTCATAAAGTGTTGACATAATGTAAAGGAAAGTTCACTCGATGCAATAGTAGTGTGGGTTAATGGCATAAAGAGTTGACATAATGTAATGGAAGGTTGACACAATGCAATAGTAGTGTGGGTTAATGTCATTAAGAGTTGACATAATATAATGAAAGGTTGACATAATGCAAAAGTAGTTTTGGTTAATGTCATAAAGAGATGACATAATGTAATAGAAGGTTGACATAATGCAATAGTAGTGTGGGTTAATGTCAGAAAGAGTAGACATAATGCAAAAGTATTGTGGGTTAATATCATAAAGAGTTGACATAATGTAATCGAAGGTTGACATACTGCAATAGCAGTGTGAGTAAATGTCATAAAGTGTTGACATAATGTAATGGAAGGTTGACGCAATGCAATTGATGTGTTCTGCTATAAGGCAGTGACGGCGTTCCATAGTTGACCATATTTTCATCTACGTGAATGTGTTTTACAATTTGACAAATTTAGCTATTGTGTATCTCTGAATATTGAAATCCAAAAATAATTTTAATTCATATCTTGAAGTTTATGTCCTCATTTTAAAATTAGAATTTTATTTAAGATTGTTTTTACAATAGGATCTACATCTACGTATAGACAATTTCCAATAAGAGATTCAGACAGCGTGATTTTCTAAATACATGTATAAATACTTAGTATTGATGAACGAAAGCGATTTTATATGAATATAAGTATTACGATGAAAACCACTTATGCCTAGCAGACATATTTTTGAAAAAAAATATTGCAGAGGATTTTGTTTTATCCTATAAGATCTAAAGCATTTTCAGCAGTTACATCGGCCATGTAAACATTGAATCATCGATCGTCGCATATAAAAGGTATAGCGTAAACTATTCTTGTAAAATGTTTTATGCGTCGTATTGAAACACAACACACTTCCAGAGAGGGAAGATATGTAGATTAAAAAAACATTTGAACTCATCATGCTAATGGGAATATATACTCAACAAAAAAAACGCATATTCAGATTAAACATGATAATCTAAGTTTTCAGTTTAATCCTTATTTTTTTTTAAAGTGATTTTAAAGGGTTTTGATAAAAATCAAACATGTCCTGTGTTGTGAGTAGAAAAGTGAAGTTTATGTCATCGTCGACGCCTCTAGGGATACACCGTCTAAAACAGTCAATATGTCCTTTGCGACGTCTAAGGGCTGGTGGATTTCCAATGTACGGATGTCGTGCATGGATACCAGCTCTCTCAGTCTCATGCGAACAATTTATGGACTTTTATGCTGATTTTTTCATCAAGCAATTGTAGCAGCAGTTTTACAGCAGTTCCGAATCGCCTGAGGTGCTGAAAGGGGGGGGGTCTGACGGTCCTGCCTGGGTGTGGTTACCTGCGGACGGCCAATTCTTAGTCTTCCAACGTTAGTTTAACGGCTGCAAAGCCCATTGGTGTATACCATATGCAGTTGCAACTTTCTGTTGCGAAGCTTCGTTAAGAATCATCGTTAGCTTGGTTGAGATCATCTTTGTTTCGGCGTGGCATTGCAGCATCAACACTGCAATCAAATCTTAAATATGGGTTTAAAAGGAGTGTTAATAGTTTCTCTAAATCCAAAATATCAACGAAAATAGACATCCGATTTAGAAGAAATCATGAAAAACACTACTTTCATAAACACGTTTAATCAAGGGAGATAATTCAACACTTGGGTTTTAAAACCCCATTTGGTCCTTTAAATAGGTCACAGGTATCCAATGATATAAAAGATTGTTGTTCCAAGTACATTTTAAAAATATCTTTGACGAGTAAAGCAATATGCGTTTCTTTTTTTGTTGAGTATATTTGAAAAAAAAATTATTTTTTGAAAAATCACAAGGACATGAACATTAACTGAATTGGATGCCTCTATCAGATTATTTTATTTTTAGAAAAGTCACTTTAGTTTATAAAGTATTACGTGGTTTGATGCCTGGTTATTTGAACGTGTTAAATTATTTATCAGATGTTAACCAAAGACAAACTAGAAATTCCAATTCAAATTTATTGTATGTACAAAGGGCAAAAACTGAGTACTATAAGATATTTTTTATTGTTTCAGGCAGCAATCTATGGAACACACTGAGTGAAAATATAAGAAATGCAACAAGTGTTTTATGTTTTAAAAGAAACTATTTAAGAGAACACCACCATGCGTCTTAATTTTGTTTAATATTCTTTTATCTAAATGTATTTCATTTTTTTTTAATCTTATATGTTCTCTATTTCTTTTAAACTGTGTTTTACTAATACCTGTCTGTATGTATGTTTAAAATGCAGGACCATATTGAAAACTAGCATTGTTGCTAAAGTATGTCATCCTGGATAAATAAAGGCTTTATTATATGGTTCACTCCAGCATATATCATGCAAAAGTTATTTCAATCAACGATTATTTTTTAATCTATAGTTTTGACGTCAAGTGTGTCATTATGACGTCACAATAGAGAAAGCGCTCTTCCGTGTACAGGACAAAATGAAGTGTTTTCTCACTTGCAAAGAATCGGAAGGAAAGTACTAGTATTTGTAAATGTAAATATCAAAAATTAATTACTATAACGTGCCATATAAGATTATTCATGGATGAAGATATTCATTTTAAAAAATGTAATGCACATACAAGTTCTGTGAAATAACTTCTTTTCACTAAATGTATTCAAATGTCTGACTCCCCGTTAACCCCCCCCCCC
>PRKT01000729.1:120735-157076 GCA_003671525.1 Saccostrea glomerata
CCCCCCCCCCCTCCGATTAGGTCACTAAGAAGATAAATCGCTGAGTGTTCAAAGCATGAGGGATAAAGCTTTTGAGGACTGTGCACTGGTTTAGAAAATATTATGTATTTACACTGATATTATAGTAACAAAATGAATGTTTCGTAGATGAGAAACTGAGTTTTAAAAAAAATGAAAGTTATCTGTTAGTGATAAGTAAATCATTAGGCTTCACGTATAAAATGAGCATCAACTGCAAGATTTTCAGAGAAAAAAATATTTATCTATCTATACATATGGCCTTTATTGTCTTTAAACAGATTATGTATATGTAAGATCCAACAACAAACCATCATATGAATATCTGCGAAATCTTTTAATATTCTAGGAAGGGGGAGGGGGGGGAGGGGGGGTACTGCAATGCGCATAGCTTCAAAATGAATCCGATTTCCTTACTTCATATTTTAACCATAAGTCACTTATAATGACTAGTACAGCACATATTAGTTTTTGGAAAATTAATTTGGTAATTTTTTGTCTAGACGTGAAAAACTGCTGTTGGGGTGTAAATATTACTGCAAATTTACAATTAATAATTCCTCAAGAAACAATGGCATTACTACATCTATCAATAGTTTCCTACACAATTTTTATTTTCAATAAATATAAAGTTTATTATGAAATATCTGCTGAAAATTATTTAATTTATTTCAATTTTGTTGCGTGTATGGCATAATAAAACATTCACCTCATAAATATCAAAAAATTAAAAAATGGTGGTTACCATGGCAACCATAACTTCCTTATAACCCTGATGACCATGGTTGATACTTTGATATAATGGTATCCTTGACATAAGGCACATTATATGCAAAAATGAGAAAAATTCATTGGGCGGAATTTTTTCACGGACATTTGCAATCCTTTCCTTACAGAGTTTCAAGTTACCAAAAAAAAAAAAAAAAAAAAAAAAGGGAAAATAAACACGATTTGAATATTTTCAGAGAAAAGACTTGCCTACTGTCAATCAAATTATTGCAGGGGCTTATGTTATTTTAAAAAAAATATTTAACCGATCTGTCTTTAAAGTTTATAAATTATATTAGATATATATGATCACTGTGTGGCTTTATAAATAGGACATTATATTTTTTTTCTATCAAAATATAGAAATGACTCAAAAAATAGGGAGATTCAATCGTAAAGTTTAATTTTTTCTCGAAAATATGCTGGTTATTTTATATGATCAAAGTAATACTAGGGTATATGATAAAGTAGATCAGTAAAACCGAGTACCTCCTTTAAATTTATAAGAAAGGGAAAAAAAAGTCTCAATGATAAAAAAGAAAAAGTCCATAAGAAGTGTTTGCCTTAAATGGTTGACAGTGTCATAACCAAGGTCGACAGGTAAGCAGTTGTAACGTGCAGCTATTTTAAAAAGAAAAAACTTTTCGCTCAAAATAAATTTCCAGATCTTACCAATGACATTAATTGTCGTCAGTTGACACCTAATCGGCATACTACATTCCCTTAATACGAAGGTCACCTATCAACTTGTCTACCTGTCAACTCGCCTACTGTAGATGTCGACCTGTCAACCTATCAACCCTATCAACCCGTCGACCCGTTCTCCCAAATACGTGTTGACTTTCAGGCAAACATATGTCAACCTGCCGACCTGTGGACCAGTTATTCTTTAAACTTGCAACCTGTCTCCCTGTAAACCCTTCAACCCGTCGACCTGTTTTTCCTGAGTACTCCTTGATATTTCAAGCATAATAGCATAATAAGAACTATCTGTCGACCAGTGAACCAAACCTCGTCATTCTGTCAACTTGTCGACCTGTTAACCTGACTACCTGTCCATAATTTTAACAAAAAATTAAAATTGTTAAAAACGATGAAGCCGAGGTCAATATTTCTGAAGTCGTAATAATGACTTTCTTAAGTCGTAATAACGACTTTTTATCTCGTTACTACGACTTTCTTAAGTCGTAATAACGACTTTTTATCTCTTTATTACGACTTACTAGTACCTAAGTCGTAATAACGACTCTTTATCTCGTTATTTCGACTTTCTGAAGTCGTAATAACGACTTTCTATCTCGTTATTACGACTTTTTAAAGTCGTAATTACGATTTAAGTCGTAATAACGACTTTTTATCCCGTTATTACGACTTTCTTAAGTAAGATATTTTTAATGGTTTGATATTTTTTACCTGTCCGTATTACGGAAAAATATACTGAAAGGAAAAAGAAACGCAGGGTAAACTTTTGAGGTGAATTTAATTTTTTTGTCTTTTAACTTTTTATCAGTATTCCTATCTAACTTTTAAAATCATCTTTCAAATAGATATAACCAAAATCCATTTGATTTTGACTAATATTTCATGAGTTATTGAAGATCATATGACAATATCCCCCAAAAGCGAAAATCGAAAATTTTATTGTATCACCCGCGCGTCTGTCAGATCCGTTTTTTCTCCTTTGCATGGAATCCATCAGTGTTTATCTTTCTTACCCTTAGCGGAGCGGATAGTGGGGAAAATATTTCACTTGCGGATACAAGCACCAAATTTTGCATGAAGGTTCTTTGACTATTAGTGGAATAAGAAATATCGTTGGCCATTCAAGTTTCGGCCATTTTCAAGATGGCCGCCACTTATTTCAAAATGGCGTCTGTTTTTATATTTTTTCCCTAATATTTTGAATGTTTCTCGGTAGTACTTTTATTTTTTCTGAAATAATAAAAGAGAACTTGGTATATGATATAATTTGAGCTCCATTTTATATCTGCATACACTGCGCATGCGCTTAAATACAAACAAAAGCTGTTTTAATAACATAACTGACTTAATCTTCTGAACCCTGTATAGCTGCCAAAGCAATACAAGATAATCCGGACCTGAAGCAGTTGAACTTACATTACAATAAACTCACATGTTATAATTAGTAGTTCTTGACATGATGCAACAATTGTCGGCAAGATTTCCAGTGTGGCCCACAAAATTCGCATTTTTTTACTCAACCCCAACTGGAAGGTGAGGGTAAAGTTTGCCACTTTCACAGTGACTGACCCCATAAATGTCCAACCTGCAATTCAGTTTTCCTAAAAACCTCTACAAGAGCATCTCTTTAGGGAGGGGATCAAGGCAAGCCTTATTTATGTTATTGTCATTGCTAATCGTACATGATGACAACACATTCTTCCAGTGCATTGATTAGAGGTTCATTCAAATTGTCACAAGAGGAGCTTCAGAATAGGAATATTTCTGTGGCGTTCTCAATCATATTCATGGCTTGCCATGCTGTCTTTTTACCTTTCCAAACAAAGGCTGACACTGTATCACAACCCGTGAATGCATGAAAGAATGGTAATGCCTTTGATATGGTTCAATTGATCTAGCAACATCATACATTGGTATCCATTGCAAATCCTCGCCCTTCAAAATGTCATCCATAACTGATCCACATTTAATTCATCAAAAAGAGTTACACAAATAACAACAACGTCTGTATCCGAGCTAACCATGTAGATTGATCTGCTACCACCCGATGCTGCATGTTTTGCTTGAAGGAACATACAGGTGTAAGCTACTTCATAGCTGCAAAGTGGTATAAAGTTGGTATCTATAGTTTTGTTAATACTGACAACATTTTCTTCCTTTACTACAATGATAGTTGCTTCTGTAATCGCGAATATAATTATGTCTGTTAAAATACACAAAAGTTCAGTCTTGTTCTTGTCACACTGAAAGAAAGTGTCCCATGACTTTCGTGGTCTAGTGTTTCCAGTTACTTTTTGTCTAGACCCCATGCCACACTTCTTTTCAGTTTCTGCCTTAAATTATCGTCTTTCTGAACATCGAAGATACATGTAGTGTCTACCCTCAAATTACCTTTAACAAGAGAATTAATGTGCAGAAGGATAATTATGTTGGCCTATTCGTTAAAATTTCAGGTTGTTTTGAATTGACTAATGACGTACTGTCAATTACCAGTGCATCAACTGTCAGTACATTATTTGGCAATTCTTGACCTGCTTCCAAAACAGGCATCAATTGAGATTTAACATCTTACGTGTATATTAAGAAACCATTTTGTGAAAGAAAGAGAGGGGGTCCTGGTTTTCATGTTCAAAAAATTCTTGTACATCGCATTGCCTACTCTGTCAGAAAATAAATAACCTAGAAAAACGGGTAAAGTCATCTTCAAAATTTGCCAACTTTGACTTTGAAGAATCAGATTTTTGTTTGGGATTAAACAGGCGAAATTTATTCTTCTGAACGAGTTCATAAAACCTGAATTATCACCTTCACATACTCTTAAAAGGAATTCCCTATATTGTTCTTTCCCAATTCCCTTTTTAAATATTTCATCTGGACTTTCGGTTTCGACAATAACTATAAAGATCCAACAACTCTTCCTCAATTGGATTTCCCATTTCCAAAAACATAGGAATAGCCTGATTTACTTTTGAAAAAAAAAATCTTGAGCAGCATGAGTTTCTTTGTGATGGTTTCCTTCTTCTTGTGAACATTTCCATATACTGAGTATTCATGTGAACTCTTTAGTAAGTATGCTGATTTCTGGACCAGCTACCACCTTTAATGCAGCTGAATCTTCTGTTAAGCATCATCTTTTACAATAGCATTGTTCTGCTCATGGGTTTGACCAATGACAATGTTTGAAAACTATTATTTCCAAGTAAAGATTCCTTTTTAAATTCTAAGTATATGTCCGGGTGCTTTGTTTGTACCCAAAGGTGAAATGGTAGCCATCGAGCATATTTGATGTGACCAAGGGCAAAAAAATATGGAAACAGATTTGATAAAGATTCTTTGTAAAGCCTTAAATCTGATTCTCTGCAAGACCTCACAAAAGAGAAGACAACGAGTTCCAAAAGAATTCTTGACCAAAATTTAAATTGTGAAAAATAGGTCATCTGTTTTAATTTCATCGCAATTAATTATAGAGTTCCTTTGCATTTTGGTATGTCTTTTTATCAAGTTATTCAGACAGCAGGCAGTAATTTGATGATCTTGCCTTGTTTTCTCAAGATTAGAAACTGTTAGGAAAGACTCAGCAGTTCCAGAGTATGCAACTTCTGTCTGCTTGAATTAATGCGGTCATCCAGCCGCTTCCTTTCAACAAATCACCAAGCAGTTTGAAAGCTACCATTTCAATATGCAAACCATCAAATATATTAACAACAAATCTACTTTCACCATAAATTTCCGGTCATTCTTATCATATCTTTTGGGAAGAACAAATAAGGGTTGGTTACAAGCCATTACGGGCGTTTGTCTTGGATTTAAAAAGGTTGATGCTGTCTTCACAGTCCATGGCATTTTTCATTGTGTATAGCGAATGATTACCTGTTGTTTTATTTAACATTCCTTGATGGATTATTCACTCATTAAAAGTAAACGTTGCTTGAAAGAATATTTCATTCAGTGAGATTTTACGTTCTCTGAAGGATTATTTCATTTATTGAGATTTTACGTACGTTGGAGGAATGTTTCACTCCATGAGTTTTTACGTTCCTTGAGGGATTATTTTACTTATTAAGGGCTTACGAATACAAAATTTAACTTTGTATTCAGGCCCACTGGATAGTGAAGGAACGCCTGCGAGGCTTTTAATTGTAAAACATCTGCTACAAGATTTTTCAAAATTGCTTCTTGCTACTGTGATAATATATTTAAATTCTACAATAGGGAACGAGATAATGCGTTATAAGAAAATCATTTTGTCTTTATATTTATAACATTCAAGTTGGAATAAGAATTTTTTTTTTTTAACTTTTAAGATGTCTATAAGCAGCTAAAGTATAATGAATTTGGTTGTAAAAGAATTATGTGAGGCCAAACTGCATGAAAATGTCGCCATTTTGTTTTTGGTGGCGGCCATCTTGAAAATGGCGGAAATCGCGATGGCCAATGATGTTTTTAGATTTTGTAGAATCAGATAGACATTTGTGCCAAATTTCATGCTTGTATCCACAAGTGAACTATTTTGCTAAAATTTTGATCCAAGCCGCTACACTACCTGGCTATACTGGGCATCGGTAACCACACCAAAAAAATTAGTCAGACGATGCGCGCATGCGCCAGTGAGTGGAACACAACAGTAAGTTGACCGGCTCAAAATAAAAAAAAATTACGGAATTGTTTTCTTTCATTTTTCATGTGAATGTAATGATTATCATAGTCTACTGTATAAATTGCGGTTTTTGTGGTAGTAAGGTGGCGATTTAAGAAATGACAGGACGAATAAATCGCCCGTAACATGACTCGGTTTCGCGTTAACGTCATCGTCACGGTTGATTGAAAACCATTCCAGGCCTTCTCTGACAACGGGTAACAAGTTTTATGGGGGGAAATTTACAGGAAACTGCTTAGTTACCCGTTATTGTCATTTTCATCAAAAAGCATTTCGAAACCAGGCCCCACGGAACTTCCGTAAACTGTACCAAGATTGCCAGAAAATCATATCCTCTCAAAATATTGAAAAACGATGTGTTTACCCCAGGTTCATCAAATGGTGCGAAAAGATTTGTTGACAAACTCGCCATCATCAAATTGCACGTGTTTTGGACTTTTTAGCGTTTTACCTGCGTGACGTCATACAGTTCACGATTGAGTAATTCTGAACACCGATTTAGGTGCATAGTAACTAAGTTTCTCATCTGATCAATTTTCGTAATTATCGGTCATGCTGTCAGAAAGATTTCGAAAATTATGCTACCATGCGTTTCTTTTTCCTTTCAGTATATAACCGCCTCGTGAAGTTGATTTATACATCAAACTGACAAAATTAAATGAATATTATCTGCTTATCAGGCATGTTACACGGCGGGGGTTGAGGCTTCCCAATTATTTTCTCAAACATGACTTTTCTGCTGATGAAAAAGTTCATTGCAGTTCATTGCTCTCCCCCTACCCACCCCCCCCCTCCAACACATTTTGTTGCAACATAGCCAAATAAGGGTGATGTGGTAGTATATTATTTAAATCTGGTACAGAAAGAAGTTGCCAATATATGTAATATGGTTATATATAGCATAGACTTTAACGTTGATATTTTGAACGTTTTTGTCGAGGAATATTTAAGTACATTTAAACAACAATTTGAACCCCTTTTTTACAAAGAAATACATGATATAGTCTATATACATGTAGGCATTCATAATTGGGGCTTACTGAGTAGTCCAAATATATTTATTTGTTGGTCCCCCCCCCCTTTTCAGTTTGCTTTCGACTCGCGCTTATGTATCATATATATAATATTTTGAAAAAAATTCTGTGATGCGCATAACTAATGCCTTCATTTTAGCGGCATATAGATTCATATTATCAATGTGTGAACAAAACAAGTCCAAATATTGTCAATAACTACAGATTGTTGTCATAATAAATTGTCAAACTCTACTGATACTGTTTTTGACAACTTTATAACTAAACTATCATCGCGCTCTCTGCTACACTACACCGTTATACCGGGTACATTCCCGTCCTTCTCTTAGAAGGATAAAGTTAAAAAAATGTTCAAAATAAAAATAAAAAATAAAAAAAAGTCGTTATTACAAGATAAAAAGTCATTATTACGACTTAAGAAAGTCATTATTACGACTTAAGAAAGTCGTAATATCGAGTTCAAAAGTCGTTATTACGACTTAAGAAAGTCGTAATAAAGAGATAAAAAGTCGTTATTACGACCTAAGAAAGTCGTAATAATGAGTTAAAAAGTCGTTATTACGACTTAAGAAAGTCGTAATAACGAGCTAAAAAGTCGTTATTACGAGATAAAAAGTCATTATTACGACTTTAGAAAGTCGAAATAACGATATAAAAAGTAGTAATAAAGAGATAGAAAGTCGTCATGACGACTTATTTTTTTTCCTTCATTTTCTAATTTGACCCTTGTAGGCTTTCGTATATATTTGGAAAAAATAGTAAATAAAATAATACATTGAAAGAAACTTGGATGGAACTCTAAGTTTTAATGTATTTGTATAAATTATGAATGAATAAAATTCTAAAAATTTTATTTAAAAAAAATAGAACTGAATTCCATACATGTCCAAGAACACATTCGATGTCGATATCGACGATATCGAAAATATTATGTCGATATCGTATCGATATCGATCGTGATCAGCAATATTAATTGGAAATACCTGGCCAGGGGGCCATAAAACTTAGACGAGCTCACTTTTGATCTAAGTCTCATTTTTTCCAAAGGAATATAGCGAAAAATTTTATTTAATAAAAAATAGAACTGAATTCCAAGAACAAATTCGATGTCGATATTGACAATATGATGTCGATATCGTATCGATATCGATCGTGATCAGCAATATTAATTGGAAATACCTGGTGCCATATTTGAGACTCTATATCATGTCAATGTCGTCCATATCGACAATATCATGATGATATAGCATCGGTATCTATCCTAATTGCACAATTTATTTTCACAATGAGGTCTAACATAATTTTACAAAGTCACAATTGAATTAAGTCAAAATTGATTATTATTGGCATGAATATTAAAATGAATTATGATTAAGAAAGTTTAAGGGTTGTTATTGTTTTAGATTAGATTTAGAGTAAGATGTTGGATTATCGACGATATCGACACTTCAGGGAAAGATTTATAAAGAAAGATTTCAGTAACAGTTGTTAAAAATATCATATTAAGGATGGAAACCACAGTTCTTAGAACAACCATGATTCGATATCGGCACGATATCGAGGATATTGACAGTAAGGAAATAGTCTTAAAAGAGGAAGTATTGTGATAAACACACAAGGATAGAGAAATATTATACTAAACTATAAAAAAAGTAATATTTCGATATCGTAACTACATCGTGTCTTAGACATATCTCGAGTTCTTGAGTATCCACCTTCAAAACCATTCCGGATCGAAGACTGCTTTTTTATTGTTTTTATATTAATCATGATATAGCAATTAATGAAATTGTGATATGAAGCTTTTAGCAGATCCAGGAAATCAAGTGCTGCCTACAATTATTTTTTTTCTGTATTTTTTTTTAATCAGAAAACAACATTTAAGATTTTATTCTGTTTTATTTTCTTTTAATTCATTTTACATTAAAATCCATATAATTAATGGCTTTCCACATGAACATTGTTAAACTTAATCACTTTAACATTCACTCTGAAATCAACAGACTCTGTGATTGGTGTTGTTGTCCTAAATATGAACTTTTCACCTATACATGTTAGGAAATAGATTCCGAGTAACAGCACAAACGCATAAGACAAAGAACAGCAAATGGCACTGGTCGGACAAATAAGAATATGAAAATAACGAACAGTATTCAGTCTCAAAGTCCATAAAACAAGACAAAATAAGAGCAGAGCAAACACGGGTCCCCGAAACATCAGAGGTGGGATCAGGTGCCATGGAGGAGTGAGTATCTCCTGACGACCGGTCACATCCGACGTGTGCACCTTGTCATGATCAGGAAATAACGGAAAAATCCGTCGTCCACCCAGTGTACAAATAGTGGACTAACAATTGGTATGAAAAACGTCAGTCCGCATTTGACTTAATGAAAAATTGTATTTGCTGACAAGGTCATTGTATCGACCATAGAATTTACGAAATGATGACTTTAAACGAGACTGCTGATATTCTTGTTTCATCAACTCGCCCATCAATAATTTACCTCGTTTTAGAAATTGTTCATACGTAGAGCATGCCCTTGCGTATCTTACAAAGTAGGGGTTAAGTTTTCTGGGTTCAATGCCATGTCTAAATTACCTGTGTTTATCTCTTCTGTGCTAATGAGTTCTAAATATAATCAATTATTCATTATAGTCTATAAAAATAGGTGATTTAATTCTATATCCCGACATACAGTTCAGTATTTGACATATGATACAAGTGAAATATGAAAACTACACTGTACACCCTTGCTTTACCGATCTGTAATTATTTGGCTGTTTCTAGTAATGCATCCACAGAATGATTTACAATATTCCTTTGTAAAATTGCATGTTTCCTCACATATTCTTCTGAACATTGGACGAACAGAAGCTAAACAAGTCGTAAAAGATGAATTAAAAAAAAAAACTCGGCAAAACATTATACGTATGATTTCACTTTTAAGATTTTACCTTCAAAATAAATCTTTAAACAAAAATAAATGTTATTATTCTTCCAAATTATACAGAATTTCATGCAGAGCATGTCACGTGAGGAATGACAATTCGAGATGTCTCCCTCCCTCGTAAGGTGACAATTGTTGTCACTCTTCAAATGACAATGAAATAGCTTAAGCAAGCAATTGTGTTGTCGCCCTTTGAATGAAATTACAGTGGCTTAAGGGAGATAAGTCTTATTCATAATAATAAATGTACAATTGCTAAATATGAGGGATCGGGAAGCAATAAATTCTTACGATGATTATTGTTGCAGTATCGAAATGCATACCGTACACATTTATGTATATGTTGAAGAAAGTGAGCCTAGATTGAAAAAAAAAAGTTTACTAATTGGAACGCCAAGGTAATCTCACACGTTTAATCTATTTTTCTTGCATAAAGGAAATGTCTTATCATATCTTTATATTTTAATTCCATGAGACTTCATAGATTTAAATTTCAATTTTAGGCAGTTGACTTAGCCGAATATAAAGAGATATGTACAGTACTCATTAAAACACTTTTGGTGTTTGTCAATGTCTATTTCTTATTCTCATTATAAGACTGGTACATGTCAAGTCCATTCCACTCTACCATCACATACTTGGTATATTCTGCAGTGTAATATTTCAATTCAATATGTTTGATTTTAATACCATTTTTAATGAATGTCTTGGAAAACTATATACTTTTTTAAAACCTTTACTTATAGCACGTGATGGATCCATCAAACCAGGCTATGTACACGGGCCTAGTTCACCCTTGGTCATAAAACATTACACGGGTCTAGTTTACCCTTGGTCATAAAACATTTGTAAAATGTAGGACACAATTTTTCGATTTCATTAATTCTTGTAAAGGCATGCAAATTCTTGAAAGATGTTTTTTTTGGTTTCTGAGTAAGAATTTCTAATTTGTAGCTAGAATCCACAAGAAAACATTTTTAATCTCTGCATCGTAGTATCCTGCCCCCAACATCCCCCCCCCCCCCCAAAAAAAGAAATCTTATTGAATACATTTAAAGACTCTGTTCAAATTAACGGATTTCAACTGTTAAATCTTTAAGTGTATTTTTATCTGACATCAGTTAAACACCAGAGTTAGTACATTTCTTTTATCAGTTTTTTTTATCCAGGTTTTTAATAAATTACGTTGAGACTGCAAGCCAAACCAATAATATTATATAAAGCGGCATACTAAATAATCGGTAAAATACATGTACAATAGTTGTTAAGATGAGTTCTCAGATTCTTGAAAACAATTCCCAATTCTATTTTGCTTTGGGCATGGACCCACCGATATATACATATACATATACACATCAGGAATAAAAAAAAATAAAATCCAAAATAAGAAAAAAATTGCCCCTTTAATACTTGTGATTTAACATTTTGTTAATACGTATTTAGAGTTTTGAGATATTTAATACAAATTTAATGTTTTCATCCGCTTCTAGCAATGCTTGAGTGTGTACTCTAGAATTGTCCTTACGTCGGGGTTTTGAATCCCATTGTGGAACTTGGAGACCGTACTTCACTTATGATGAGAACGTATATACGGAGGCCCCATGTCGTAGTGAAACGAAAAAGATCCCTCTCTGCTCAATGGTCCTGAGTGCAAAGTATAGGACAAAATTTGCAGTTCTCCACCTGCAAATGACCGGGTCTCAACATATAGAGGATCATCAAACACAAAGAAACAAGCAAAGACATTCAGTGTGTATGTAACGTCAGACGTCTGAGTGGGGGCATGATTTCCTACCGTCTTATGGCCTACTTGTGTGTCATAAAGTGTAAGACATCATCATCTGCACATCTCTGTACTTTTGTTTTACTTTTACGAAACCGAACAAGAGAAATAAAAATATTGTCAATTACATTTCATATACACGACAATGATTTAAAATTAACATAATAAACTAGTCTTACTCAAACAGTTCTTTTTTCCTCGTTGTATTAAAATCTTCTTCAGCAGATCGAAGGTCTGTTGAAAGTAAATATTACATTAATTAAAGTGTTCATACATTTATCGGCATGTCGTCTGTAAAAAGACTTATCTGAAAGAAATGTTTCCAAGTTTTGATAAAGCTTCCTTGAAAAATTTTATTATCATTAAGTTTGAGAAATGTGTCCTCTTTAGCGACATTTATTCATATATGTATAAAAAATCGTTCAACGCAATCAACGAAAAAATGAAAAACAAAAATGTGTACATATGAAATAGATAGGCAAGTAGACTAAAAATTCGATTTTGCTGAACTTTATATTTTAATAAAATTCTTACAAATTAAATTAAACAATCTAAAGTTCTTTCTTTTATTGCAACTGAGAAACAAAAGACAAAAAATCGTACTAAACGGAAATGTTATCTTTCAATCTCTTCAATCACCTATTTTTAGCAGTGTATATATAATTGTACTAAGATTTTTTTTTCATTTGCAGAATTTTTAATTTTTCAAAACGATATTTTTTTAATACTTTTTAAATACAATTCAGCGGAACCTGATAAAAAGCAAACTTGAATAATGCAATGAAGACCATATTCTTTTTTGTTGTCGTCTTTACCGATTTTAAAATATTAAAGATCAACTTACCAAGTACATCAAACATTCTGTCCTGAGCTGGACTGAAGAATTGTACGCACGTAAACGTATTCCAAGATTGACATGTCTAGCAGCATCCATTACATGCGGGTTGGATTATTTTATACGTGTAGTGTGGTATTTCGGCAAAATATGTATTTTAAATCAATTTTGAAATGAATATTTTTAATTTTTAAACCAAGTTTGTGTCTGCCTTGTGGAAGTTGCTTCAGTACAAAATGAATTGCAGCAAAGAGTGCGAATTGATTGTCTTTCCTGGTGTGATTAATTTATCATTAACTTCATTAACATTTTTCGGTTATCATTACATGTATATACATATGATCAAAAGTAGAGGGTATTTTTGTCTTTTCCATTTGTCAGAGTTTAAGATCATTTTACCTCATATATAAATGTATTATCACCCACTAGGTAATATAATAATCGATTTAGGGAATAACTATCTTCTAATTTGGTATTTACGACCGTTAATGCTGATCTAATGGTCGCAAGCTGAGTTTTACCGGCGACGCATAAGTGGAGCCGGTAAAACGGATGTTTGCGATCGTTAAATCAGCATTTATGGTCGCAAATACTTTAATTAGAAGATCAGTTATTCCCATTCCAATGCAATCCATACATTTTGTTTGTTGTTTTGGTCTTATTTTGTCGAATTTTGTTATATGAAATACGTCACGGGGCATTGTGTTTTTGCGTCGCTCTATTATGACTTTCCAATGTAAGGCTTTCACTCTCGTTAATGCTCGTTTCACTGCTTCAAACTCCACTGCATTAGCCAATCAAAACGTGTTTTACAAAACAATTGCATTAGAATTTTTTTTATCCCCATTCCCTGCGAATTTTTGAGGTGTGAAAGTCATTTTATCAAAAAAAGGAAATATATAGTTATAATTATTTTTTCAATATTGTATTCATCAACCAAGAATAAAACATATGGAAATAACGACCTCGTTAATATCGGAGGTGGAATCAAGTGCCATGCAGGAGTGAGCCGATAGGTGCTCCTTGTCATGATCGGGAAATAACGGGAAAATCCATTGTGAATTCAAAGTTTAAGTAGTGGACTTATAATTAGTATGGAAAACGTCTGACAGTATTGACTGAATGATAAATTGTATCTGCTGACAGGTATCGGCATTGCATCGACTAGTGGTGTTTTTGGAGGTCCGTATTTGCACTGCCCCCGATTTGTATAGTTTAAATGAAATTTAAGATTGTCACTCATTTTACTTGAATAAAAATGCACTATAATTCAACATTTCCTATAGTTTTCATTTCTCTTGGAGTAGCATAAGATTTTATCTTTTAATCCATGATCTCTCAAATACTTTGAAAATTACGATTATAGGTTAAAGTTTAAAGAAAGACAAACAAGACAAAAAGCAACCAATAATTTAAATAAGAATTAAAATCAAATTATTAAAATTAAATCAAAATCATCTGGTTTATTAGCAGGTGGTTAAATATTTGTAAATAAAATATTAATAATTACTTTTGATTCCCGACTTATGT
The DNA here is from genome assembly GCA_003671525.1 of Saccostrea glomerata. NCBI lineage: Eukaryota > Metazoa > Mollusca > Bivalvia > Ostreida > Ostreidae > Saccostrea > Saccostrea glomerata. The sequence goes on from PRKT01000729.1 coordinate 135,011, forward strand.
AAAACCCTTTGTCGTATTATTTTTTTTTCTTTTGCAAGCTTACGGTGAATCCAAACTTTTAAATGATGCAGACGTATTTAAGTCCAGTTTTGGACATTAGTGAAACATTACTGGTTCGATATCTGCCCAACGAAAAGAAATAGAGTCAGCAATGTTGGACTAGCAGCAATTCAACATGACTTAATTGAGAATTCGGCCTACACCAATTATGCCAGGAGCCTACAAAAGATTATTACTAGGGAACATCATTTGCTTATCTTTTAGAGGCGAAATCTGCACACATACATAGAAATTTATTGTGCGATTTATTTTCATCTCATTATTATAGCTGCAATAGTTGATATTTTCTAGGGCTACCTCTATTCGAACGTATTTGAAATTTATCGTCTTTATTAATGAGCGGTGAGGTAGTATATGTTATATAGATGTAGATACCAAGCAGACAATAAATTCAAAACTTCCCACAGCATGTTTAACAATACATAGATATTTCCAATCCTCTTAAGACTTTTCCAATTACTTTTGTACGATTCTGTTGTTCTGGTGATTGTGTCATGCGTCTTGGTTGTTTCATGTGATGACATCATAGAGGGATTTATGTTTTAGTCGAGGCCGTGTCTTCTTTTTCTAAGGGAAAACATATTTCACCCCTAATTTAAATGGATTCTTTTTCCTTTCTTTGTTATTTTGTCTCCTTTATTCTATCCTTATTATACATATGTGTAAACAAATAGTGTACGTAAACACAGAAGAATGGATTAAGAAAAGGTGTTAGAAATATATACATAACATATCTACAATCATTCATCCTTCGATAAAGACTTATACTAATTAAATTCAACTAAATGTCAAATTTTTATTAAAAAGAATATTTTGACCCCCTCCACAATTTCAAAAAAAAAAAAATTAACTTGATACTAGAAACGCTAAAGATTTGAGAAGAATATGACCGTCTGATGTTACAGGTAAATGGCAAATCCCAATGCCGACAAAGCGACCAAATTCGTTTGCCTATAGAGGAAACAATCAATTGTATATTAGAGCTATTTATTCAATAGAAACGTTGTTGTGTACGATGCAGGATAACCTTCATGAACTCTAAATAGTATTTAAAAGTAAATCCCGCCCTCGGAGTTTATCCTGAAACATTTACAATAATACCAACTTTACTTCGTAAATATATTTTCTACCAAATTAAAAAAAATAAAACATTGTCTTGAATTTTGTTACTTTTTTGTCTCGATAAAAAGAAGCATATGTAATATTATAAACGTCATAAACAAATTCAGATTGGAGTCTTACCTTGTAACAATTACTCGCACCTTCATTCGTTGAGACAATCGTCAGAGAACTTGATTGACACAAAATCAGTATGTTGTTTAACAAATAATGACTACAACAGGCCCTAACCAAAATATGCCTATTTATAAGGAACGCTATCTCGGCAAAAACATTCAACATATATGATTATTCTATATCTCATTTCGGCATTGATGTGTTGGAATTGTTGATGATGTAAGATAAAAAACTATCCTGCTTTAATTTCTCACCTGTTTTAACTGTCTTGTCATTAGGAACACATCCCCAAAGTTGATTGCAATCTTCCTTTGAACAATTGCAGATTTCTTCACATATTCTCCCAAACATTGGATATACACAAGCTTAAAATTTTAATTAAATTTGCATTATGCAATATACTGACTTACATGTATTATTTCTTCATTGGTCAATCTTTAATCAAAAAGGTATTTAACAAGTGTGGTTATTGTAAAAAAATATTTGTGTGTTTTGTTTTTATCTTCGAGAATGATTGAGAATAGAAATGTAAACGTTTGGCCTTTCATAAAGTAATTTTCCCTTTGTATATTATACTTATACATGTAGCTTTAATATTGTTGATGTTTCATATCCATACATGTTTGTATAGGAATTTTACACTTGATTTTCAAACGTTTTAAAAATGTTATATCGTTTGCTTAAAATCCTCATTTAAATTTTTCAATTCACGAAAAAACAGATCTTCATATACACTGCAACGCTACAGGAAAAGGTAATTGATATTATGATTACAGTATTTTGAAGAACATTTCATGATGTAAATCTACATAAAAATCTATCCTACTATGAAAGAACATCGTATATCTTCATTAATTCAAAATGCCTGGTCATAAAACAAAACTCAAATACCTATGTTGAAGAGCGAGTCATTACAAGTTACGTGTCTTAGTTACCCTTTAAATACCATGCACTAAGGTACATTTAGATTGCAAACGATATTTCATTAGCAGCGACATTGATTAAATTAAAGAAGACTTACGCTGACAATTTTCTTGTTCTTCGTTGTATTTAAACCCTCTGCAGCATTTCAAAGGTCTATTGATTTTGATAATAGAAGTCAATTTTAAAACAAATATCAAAATTTCTAAATTAATTGTATTTTTCTTTTCTAATTCATTTCATCATTTACTGTAGTTATATAGACAAAAAACCGTGATGTTTTTCGTCGTGTTTTTTCCGTAAATGTTCAAATTAATTTTTATTTCTTGATTAAGAAAAAGAAGACAAGAAATCTCACAAAAAGAAAATGATGCCTTTTATACAATTCAGCTGATTTTTTTAACATTAATTTGAATATTATAACAACCTCCGAATCAACTTCTCTTGCTTTCTGTTTTTTTAATTTTGTATTTATTTTGGAATTGAAGAGTTTTAAACTGATATCTTAACAAAATGAGTAATTTGGGAAACATTGAACATATCTCTTTTAAATATATTCCCAAGACGTTTAAAAGGTGATAGCAACTTACCCAGCACATCGGCCATATTGTGCTGTGTCGGATTCAATTTGAGTAAGTAGTAAGACGTATCCAAAGATTCTCATATCTGGCAGCAAAGTTACATGTAGTTCAATGTTCCTTTTAAGCAATCCTATGTTATATTGTAGCATAATATCTTTTCATAATTGATATAAGAAGAGCATTTTAAGTTGCATGCTTTTGTGTAGGTTTAAATAACTTCCTCTTGAAAGTTATTTTGAGTACAATCTATTTTTCGAACAAGAGCTTAGAGTGCTGTTTCCTGATCTAAATGTAAAAGTTTCAAAACATTATGATTTCCAAATAAATCTTTTTTATTGGATACAATCGATCTCGACACAACAACATATCTTAAGAAATTGTCGCCACTAGGTTCGAGAGCTGCACATGTGTTAAGAAGATAATCACTTCCCGTATCCTCTTCACTTACCCCTTTTTGGTGATGTAAAAAGTTTCTCAAAAATATTCTTCAGAAACTTAAAAATGTTCCGATTCCGATTGGCATATCATTAATATCAGTTTGAACAAAACTTCTTAAGTTAAATTATTTTTCGAATGCCAAAATCATTTAAAGGAAGAATTAAAAGGCTGTCGAAATAAGGCTTATAATTTATAGTAACTAGCTTTTAATGATTTATAACTTTCATAAATTGTAAGACTTGCAAATATACAGGTCTCGCTTTACAAAAATGTTTTTGAAAGGGTTAACATTCTATTTAGAGTAATTAAGCAACATAGATGCCGTGGTTGGAAAAAACTGCCGAACTTAATCCTTGGTCATTCAGTCTATACATGTAAAATATTCTTTTCTTTTTAATAATAAAAATAAAAAAAAAACGTTAAATATATTTCATGACCAGTGTGTACCGCTCCTCGGTTACAAAACAGGTACCACATTTTTTGTCTCGAAAGCTTTATTATTTAAATTGCTTATTACAGAATCTAGCTTGTTTATACTGAATTGTAATTAATCATTACAAAAAGCTCCTTTTTATTAGGGAGTGATTTTCAAAAGCATATGTAAGTTTTAAAAAAAATACTATTCCCAACGATCCAAAATGAATTTGAATTACTTACCTATGCTGAACTTCACTAAAAAAACTGTCATAAAGAAAGATATATAGCAGAATTCAGTAAATGTTCCACAAAGCCTCTTTCTTGTCCTATCGCCTAAATGTTTACAGCAATAAAGGAGAAACTTATAGACTAATGTACCGTAACGCATTTGAAAAAAAATTGTATATCAGATGTGGGTACTGAAGACACCTGAGAACTTTGAAATTAAACATTTACGAAAATCAATTAATCGTAAAATTTCATTTAACCGTTTCCAACATGAAAGAACAGACTATCATTGTACATTACCACGCTTTGTTTGTGAGTACAAAGTTTTGATTTACATGCATATATATAAAAAAAAAACATCAAACGCATTTGATCTTTTATCCCAATTGACGGATCTGTTTGCCATGCTGATTCGTCGACTGGTTAATCACTATTTCCGATTAATAGCTTTTTTACGTAATACCGATCGCAAATTCGCTTTCTGGGACTGCTCTGAATTTTATGTTCGCTTTCGCCTTTCGCTCTGTGTCAGCTTTGGGTCTGCTACGGATGAGCTCTGGAATCGCTCGGGGTCAGCCTTTGTGGACCCAGAACAAACCCAAAGCGGACACAGATACATCTAGCGAAACCGGGATGCACTCAGTGTTCGTTTAATTTTCTGTTAGTTTGTTGCAGCCAGTTCTGTATTGTATGGAGATTCGGTCTTCAAACAATATGTTGTAATACCAGTGGTTACCAATTGCATATCTTATATCACATGAAGCATATTTTAGTCAAAGACATTTAAAATAAGAAGAAAAATTAAAATCGGCTGCTATCTTAGCATGTTATTATATTTTGATCATAAGAAGTAAATCATTACGTAAGGGTTAATGTACGAATAGTGTTATATACCATATGAGTAACGGAGTCTAGGTTACCCATCGGGTAACAATAGCGTATAGCTCATTCCCGGCAGAGCTGCCCAGTGTGTATGGGCCGGTAGACACGGAGAGGCTTGCCTTATAAGTCACTTACCTTTAGTTCTAACCTTACCGTGTGTACACCCTTATTACACAGGGTTTTTTAAGCCTTACAAGTCTGACGTAGGAATAGAACACTGCTCTCTTTCTTAATACAATACTTAGTTGACATTTATTTCTTAACCAATGAAAACTATTAATCCAAAGTTCATTCTTTTTTTATAAAACAATACACGTTGGTATATTGAAGAAAACACATAGTATATTCGAATAAAATAATAAAATATCAGCAAATACTTCAATTTACCTATTCTTGTGGATGAATGCACTGGTCCGTAAAACTATTTCAAAGTCCTACATGTAGCTAGTAATCTATTATTCTGTTTAATAATGCGCACTGTTTATGGTCCAAAAACAAATGGAATTTATGTAAATGTTGTTTATAATATTATATTTGCATATCCACTGCTCTCTCCCACTATGAACATGTTAGCATTAACTGCATTCATAGGACTATAGACGCAACTGCTCCTGCTATAAGCGCAACTCCTCTATCACACTCGTGTAGATCAATCTCTACTACAATTATAATTCGTGTTGAGAAGTATATATATGAAATGTTTCGTGAGACGAATAAAATATAAGTTTTTAATAATATTCTTTGAAAAAAAAGAAATTCAGAATATTTAAAATTGCTGATTTATATCTTTAAAAATTTAAATATGGTCAATGTATTTAATTGTATAATAGAATTTTTAAATATCATAGAGAACTGCCATATTTTTATTTTCTCGTATCATGCATATTTGTACAAAGAACGATAACTCTTCACACTTGGGTAATAACATTCAGAAAGAGAAAATTTCTTTAACTAGAATATATCTATTTCAAGAATAATTTCAGCAATTAAAAATAAACAGAAAAACTAAAAAAAAAAAAATAAAAAAGCATTCTGGAGTAATAATCGTTATGGAAGCATTCTCATTTTTCATCATAGCGTTAAATTATTGATTTTTGTCAGAGGGTTTCAATAACGTTGATCAATGACGTCACAACTGCATCAAAACAAAAAGTAAGAGAATGTGATGAAGGCGCTGCTTGTATCCTGATAACTGTGTTTGAGAGGGAAATACTTTAAAAATTGTTTGTGATTTATTAGAGAAAAGGAGCATTGATCAGGTGTACTGATTTTAAAGCCATATGTTTTTCTTTACTGAAAACACGAAGCCACGTCCTTATGTAAGTCAGGATTTCCTCTGATATTCTTGAAAAAAAATAAAGAATGCAAATATAAGTAACAAACAACGATTATTCAGTGAACATGGCATTATGAATAGCAATAGCTCTGCTGGCATATTTTCCATGATGCGCTAGCGCGCATCATGGAATATGCCAGCAGAGCAATTGCTATTCATAACGCCATGTTTACTGAATAACGTTGTTTATTTCTTAAATATGTCTTGTCTTAGCGTGTGGATTTGAGAACCGTACGTCCTGTGAAACATAAGATTTTAGACTCATAGGGCAAACCTTACTGTGTGAATCGGCCCTCAGACATATTGTAATGGGACCGGCCAGTTAATTTTTCAACTGCACGTGACTAAAACTTACAGCAAGGTTTTTGTGACAGTTTAGTATTACTCTGCATGGAAAACGGACCGTGGTAAGTATATTTTGCAATATTTATAGTTATGTTTAATGTACTTTAAAAATTTGTTAATTTTCCTTGGCAGGCACTCATTAGTTCAGGTGTGACGTTAGCGAGAGTGTTTGTATAGCTTATCTTATCAGAAGTTTTATTGCTGTTAGAGCAATTATATACATTTAACGAACAGTCAATTTTTTCATATTGTTGCATATTTGTTCGCTGTATTACTTCTTCATTTAAATCTCTGAGCGGAACTAAGTGACCGGAAGTATTGTCAGTCATTTTGTTTCTATGTCAACTGTAAACAAACTGATGATATTGAAAGTACCTTAATGTTTGAGTTCTATTGATCTCAAACATGACGAACATTGTTATTTAGATGAACAAGTAATCGCTTGCATTTGTGAACAACACCACTTCCAACTACAGCCTAGGACTACATCCTAGTAGGTTTTGAGGATAGTGTCAATCCGAATTGTGCGAACCTTCGTATTGATGTGGACAATAATGACAATGTAAATAGGGTTGATTTATTTAGAATACGTGTTGAAAACAGATGATTGTAAATCGCTTGATCATTTTTTTTTCATTGTAAAAAATTTTGTACAATCATTTGAGTTAGTGAGTGTGTGTGTGTGTATGATTGTGTGATTTATTAGATACGTTTACTTGTCTTTTTTTAATTTCTTGTAAATTATTTCTTGTTTTCTTTGAAGCAGCTCTTGTTTTGATTTCAGAAGGAGAGCCTAGCTCATTCCACATTACAATTGTTAATATATGATAAAGAATAAAGCATTGCTGTATTTTTAAGATAACTCTAACTATATATATATAAATATAAAGAGAGCGAAAGTATTGCCAAAAAAATGTACTGAAGATGATATGATTAGCTAGCAGTAACAAACTTTGAAAGCACAGTTAGATGTAAACCCGACTATCAAAGCGAAGGTATCGTGTTTGATACTCACAAGGGGTACAATTATTTTCTTTATGTTAAAATATAGTTCTTTCCTGGGTAGATACACGGAAAGGCGAAAAAGTACATAAAAATTGTGTTTACATTGTAATTTGCAACTCTCCCTTTTAAACAAGTAATGGAGCGCTCAATCAAAACAGTGACGTCACAGGTGGAGTTTACTTTAAATTCACGAATTGTAAAATATCTTTTTCCTCTTAACTTCTTTTGCAAAGTGTGGCTGATTTCTAGAGGAAAAACGTTTTGTTACAGTCGTTAACGAAGTTTTTTTTCGGTATCTGCCCGACACAACAGAATTGAGTTAGCAATGTTAGATTAATAAAAATTCAACATAACTTGTAAGATAAGACTATATCATTAACTGCATGTATATTTGGCCAACACCCAAAACATCCAAGAAGCCAACAAAAGATTATTAGGCCTATTAAGGAACAAAATGTGCCTTCTATTAAGAGTGTTTTCTTTTATACAACACATTTAGATCTTATATTTATGAATCCGACCAAGTTATTATCATTATTTGAATATATTTCTTAAATTTATCATTTCAACGGCAAAGAAATCAATGCTACATGTATGACGATGAAATGTAGACCTGTGCCAAAGTACCAATAAACACGAAAATATCCCTACCATGCTTTACAATATTTTATCTAAGTTTTTTTTAAGTCATGCAAAGAAAGTAATCTTTTTATTTATTACTTTTATACTGTTCTTTGGTTCTTGTTATTGTTCCATGCGTTGTCATTGGTCGAGATGTAGTCATAGAGATCTTCATTATGTTAGTTGTGGGTGTGTTGTCATCTAACAAAAAGAAAAAAAAAGAAAACTAGAAAAGATACTCGTTGCAAGCAACGAGAGGTCTTCCGTCCGATTCTGCAAAAAGAAAAACTCGGGTAATTGAGCTAAAAAAGTGATTAAACCTGTTATGAAAACAAAGGGGATTGAACCCGGGTCACCAGCGTGAAAATCCAAAGCGCTTACTGTTACGCTTGATGGACTACAGCTCTAAATGTACTTGTATATATTTCTGCAACAGTACATCTTTTTTTCGAATAATGAAAGGCAGTCACTATTCATAATTTTGTGTCAAATGTAACGAGTAAATCTTCGAGCCTTTTCTTTGGAATGTTCCCTTAAAAAGGTGTGATAGTTTCAATGGAAATGAAAAAAAAGTTCCCGTATCTAAATTTCAAGGTTAAGAGAGTATATGTATCATATTTGCACATTCCATATCGTATATAGATAAGTAACACTAAATCAGTGTAACTGCCAAATTTTTAACTTTTCTTAAATTCTTTTTTATCCCCACAGTGAACTATCTCGATTAGTTTAACTTTCATGAAAAGGTTGAAGTGTTTCGCCAAAAAAAAATGTGTTGCCCTACGACTGTCAATGAATCAGATACTAGAAAGAAATCAGAATGAAATTACAAAGATAAATGCTAACAAATAATTCCTTTAGTTGATTTTTTTTCGTTTTAAAATTTTATTAATCAGACAAAAACATATCCAATTTTAAATTTAATTTAATTTTTTTTAATAATGTAACATGTATTGGTCTTAAAATGGTGAGATCGTCAAATGAATTATCAATATCACATAATCAAAATGACTAAAATCCATGGATTATTGTACTTTTTATGAAACACATTTCATTTTCTTATCCCCAGTAAGAATCATATTTCTTTGTACACTTGATTTTATTCAATTTATTTTCATTATCAAATTGAATCTTGATAATTTTTGTTTATGTTCATTGCTTACCTGTACTTGACATCCTCATGCAACCATCGTAAACATTGCAATGCTCTTTAGAACAGTTGCAGTTTTTTCTGCATCCAATACCAAATTTTGGATACTCACAAACTTAATTAAAGGAAAAAGAAAGTGAAATCGTTTGCACAAATGCTTTCTCTATAATAAAAATTCTATGCGATTAAATCAGAAAAAAACTTACACGAACAGCTATCGTTCTTTTCATTGTATTCATATCCTCTGCAGCATTTCAAAGGGCTTGACATAAAATAATGCATAAATGTTATTCATACTATCTTAAACAATGTAATTGAATACTTAGGTCATTCCAACTTTTTTTCTTTGTTTATATCCACCTTTACATGTAGTTAAAACAATCTCTCAATGCGTCGAAAAACATATAAACCAGGAGGGAAAAATATCTTAGCTCAATTCTAGAAGCAAAAAAAGAGAGATCCCAAAGTGTGTTTTAAAATTTGTTATTTCTTATTGACGATAAGAAATGTTTGGTTTTATTTCATAATCTAAATACCAATACGTACGCAGACGATAAGCAAAGAAAGGGTGAAATGATCCGTAGGTCGCTGCTTTATCGGTCCGAATTTTCTCAATTGCAGAGTTACGTTGAACATATTAAGATGTCATCTTAAAGTTATACAGTGTATTGCTCGAATTTTCACGTAAACATGATAAAAATTCGTAATTCTTCTTCCAAGAACGCTCTTTATCCAATCAATAATAATGAATTAATTTCTTTAAAAGATATGAGCTAAGTCTATGAAGTTTTGTGCCAACCCTCGTAAAAGTACTGCATTGATTTATGGAATCAATGTCTAGTTAGTATAGTATACTAGGGATCAAAGATAGTGTGAAACTTGTGATAATTTGCATAACAGGCAAATCTCTTTATGCATACTAATAAACTATCCCATGATTCCTACTATCGCCGATGTCCCCGGCAAGCTATACTATCTAGACAATGATTCCTTATATTTTCATTACATTTTGAAATAAAATAAAATAATTTAAACATAGATTCTTAAAATATAGACTAATATAATTTTTAAAATTACATCCATGTCAAGTTCAATATTCTTCATCCACTGGCGTCAAACACAAAGACAGCAGCACGAGATTTACATGCATATTTGGCCTCCTTATTGTCAGACACAAAGAGAAACGCGTAGGGATTCTTATGCAAATTAGATCTCCATAACACCTGACCTATCGATTTGCCAAATTTACATTCCGGTAGAATAAACAAGAAATGAACTCCACTAACTTTCAAAGAGTTATCACAGAGAAAACAAATAGAAATGGAAATATTTAGATATATATGGAATATATTGTTTGGATATTGATATCGCCAAATGTATTCCCTGCTCCCTATTATTTACAGAATTTAAGGTAATCATTTTTATTCATTTTATCACTAATTCATGTGAAATCCTTGTTTCATTTTCAAAACTAATTGGTTATAAATTTGATGTTTTACATTGAAATAGATCTTGACGAGCGATCTTTTAAATTTTACCATTTTCTTCTTTGCAATATGATTGGAAATTCTTTTAAAAAATTCTGAAAACAAGTTAAGACCATTGTAACACGATTGAGCATTGCTTTCCATAAGCTTTATCTATTTTTCCTACTGAGGCATTATCTGAATTTAATATATAGTTTATATATGTAATAAAATGTAACTCAGAATTATAATACTATGTTAAAAGATATGAAGATATTATTAAAATTTGTGCTTAGCTAGTTCAGCTACTTCAAAGTATGTATTATGAGTTTTTTTAAATATATATTTCATCGAAAAATATATAAAGTAACACTACTGTATTAAAAAAACCCTGAGAATCCAACAAAACCCTGAGGAAGTACTGAGTTGTACTGAGAAAACCCTGAGTGGTACTGAGGCTACTACTGAGAAACTGAGGAAGTCCTGAGTAGCACTGAGGTTTTCACTGTGCATTCTGTTGTGCTACTGAGGAGCACTGAGGTTAGCACTGTTGCTACTAGTGAAGTACTGAGGGGTACTGAGGTGCTTCTGATGGTACTGAGCTGATACTGTGTGATACTGAGGTTTTTACTGAGGCTACTGAGGACATACTGTGAGGCACTGAGGTGTTCCAAACACAATAATATGAAATGAAATAAGATTACCAGTGGGTAGGCAAATAAATGTTTTTGTATATAACTATATCTTCCTCATAGTATTTGATTTATGGAACCACCAACCCTATTTAATATTCAATTACTTATTATATAATTGTAGTGTATATAATTATATCTTTCATTATTATTTTTTTCATTTTATCAAGTTAAATAATCAAGAGATGTGTTTGTATTTATTGTAAGTAACAATGAGTATTGCTACACTAGGTCTATTATTTATATAGAAATTAGAATTAATAATATATATACTAGACACGATTTCTTTGTAAAGATTACTCACGCATTAAATGAAAACTGCTTAATATGCCCATCTATTTAATTTGGCATGTCTCGACCTTATTTGAATTAGAACTGATAAAAAAATTTAAAATCATTTTATTTCTTAAGTATTAAAAATGTATTTCGAAGTCAATTGCGAGAGTATTCAAAACTCCTTAATTTTCCAATTTTCTCCTATTTTACTGGTAATTTTATCTTCTGGAAAAATAGGAGTGCAATTTTTAAGTTCTTTTATGAGCTATGCTGGTACAAATAATTTTATTATAATAATCTAATATTTTGCTATAATAACTTATTTTAACATGGTATTTGGTCTTTTCTTAACGATCAAAACCGCACCTCAGTTGTAATTACCACATGTGTTTAAGATATAGGGTGAAAAAGCCAGCAGGTTTTCCAGCAAACATTTGGATCGTGACATCGGAACAATGTATTTCCGTAAAATTTTTTTCATAAAATACTGTATTGTGTCTGCCATGTTCCTGCGAAGGTTATAATCAAGCTGTGGTTTCTAAATATTTCCACGAGGTAAACATTCAAATGGGAATTAAATTACAAAATTAAAGTTCCGTCTCGTTTTCATTTTCAAAAACATGTATTTTAATTGGTTTGAAAGCATTTTCTTGACAATGGACAAAGGAGAGGAATTCACTAAGTTATTTAGAACTTGTTTCCAATCCTTTTGATTGATGTCAATAAACTACGTTCAAAACAAACAAAACAATGGACATTTTGAAGAGATATCAAAAGATTTGACTTAATTTTCCCATGAACTTTATTTCTCAGCCAGTGTAATTCTGTGTATTCTGCAAAGTAAAGTCAAATTAAATTAACTGAAAATTTTAATAAAATAAATCTACTTTCGGCAAAATTTGATAATGAAATTAAATAGAAATTAATATAGAGAAGTTTATTTTTATAAATAACTTAAAATCATCGCAAATTCATCAGGAAGGTTTCAATCATTACGATGACCCTCGTGGTCACGGGCACCTGTCCACACGTGTCACAAGTGGAGACACGTGTCGCGAAGACACCTGCTACTGTGTTAGTGTATTTTTTGTATATTCTATGTGATTTGGGAGGTTTTTCAGCCCAGGGATGACAATTGGCTGTGTTTAACTGTGTATACACACCACTAACGTAACATCTGTACACAAAAATTGCTGGTTTTTATTAATAAAGGCTGATTAAAAGATTTTATAAATCTAGCGATAAAATATTGATGAAATTATCAATATATATTTAATGAGGGAATTTTTCTCTTCTTTTTTTTTTCAGACAATACTGACTTAACGGGAAGTTTCTTTAGTTCTTTAGTACCCTTGAAAAATTAAAACAATTTTTATCTGTATCTAATAAAAATTATTTCTTGTTTTTCTATTAGGAACTGAGATTTTATTACATTGTACATGTAATAATATCAGGTCCTGGTGTATCTAAAATTCCCAATCATTATTTGAATTATGTCTGAAGTACATGAAGTATATTTTAATTAAATTCACTATCTGTGTACGAATTTTCCTCAACTAAACAGATTATATTTATACTGATTAAGGGAATCTTCGTTAATGTTTGGATTAAATTTTACATTTTCAAAACATATTAACAAGAATGTCTTAATACACAAAAAGAACAAGTTTTCCACCCTCTGATTATATAACTTCCTATACCCCTTCCCCTTTTAAAGAATATCTTAACATTTTATATACTTCAACCCCGAAGTTTTATTTCTATAAAAAATATATCTATATTAATGAATTCGATAAACAATGTGTAATGCTTTCATGATGGAACAGTATTTATAGTGTTTGGCGATTTTATGTCAACTCACAAAAATCTACCCAAGCCAAGATCAATAACTCATGTACCGACTGTCAATCAATAAAAAAATGATTAAGTTCTAATTGATTAGCTACATGCGGTGACAGATACATACAAAATGTTCATCGCAATGCCGTACATGCAAAATTTACTGCATTTATGAGAGTAAAGAAAATGGTTTCCAGTTTATTAATTTCTATTTCTAAATTTCTGATAGTAATTACATTATCAGGAAAATACTCCAACCCCCTTCTCAACACTATGTATACACATTGTTTATTAAGTAAATTGCTTCGCATAAGTTTATAGATTGTTAGCAATATACGTACTTAATTAATTGATTGAAGAGTTTACATTTGAACTCCCCTCGTCGTTAATATGAAAGTTTTTCCCATGATAATTATGCATAATAAAGATTGAAATGATTTTTTTAAGCATTCGCCAATTAAATATATAACAGTTTGATAACCGGAAGGCTCTACATGTATTAAAGTCGGGTTGTGTGCATGAATATATTCTCTAATTCTTTTCGACTGTTAAACATGTTAAAACTGATAATTATGTGTAACGTAAATTTTCTCTGCAAAAGAACTTTCTTTGTACATTAAACTTTCAAGTTTTATTAAGCAGTGTATGTAAATGCATGAGCGAATCTTTATACTTCCATTCATCTGTTACTCTTTTAAAAAGATATTTGCGATGTGTCAATGAACTTAAATATTTTCCATCTTTTACTCTGTACAGTACTCTGCTCAATGTATAAATCGAGATCGAGAGTGAAGCGGAGATGAAATGTAACAGCTGTGGTTTTTAGAACTAATGTATACCTGTTGATAAGGCCAGTGAAATGATAGGATTGTCAGAAATGAAACAATGTATTTATGTTTTACGTACATGTACATTTTTTACTTCAGTATGAATTACAGCATGTCAAGGTCATATGAATCTTGGCTTTTACATGTTAAACACGTGATTGTCTGCAAGCATGGAATTAGGTGCTCATGTACTTACTAACTGAAATGTCAGATGTACGGGGATATTTATTTCAAATTACCGCTTGGCTTGGTTCAAAATTATTTTATTGTTTAGATGTAACAACAAAAGAATCGGACTAACTAAGAACATGCATCCTCTCCGTTATAACAATTAATTACATAGAATATTGTTATAAAACTTAATTTACACTGGCTTTACCACTTACTAAAACTCATTTATTTTCAAAATCAGTCTCATCAAATAAATCGATAAATAAATATTTATAAAGCAGCAATTTCCCCTTGCCAATAACCAGATCATACTTTTTTTCTTATGGTGACATGCCTATTTCTTTTCCAACATCTTTTGTGAAATCTGCCGTTAATCTCAGATGGTTATACAATACTTGTAGGACTCATGAAATTACTATGCATTTTTTGTTTTCTAATTGTTTTGCCATTTGTATACTACATGTTATTTTATAGTTTTAGTAGATCCTAAACTGTCCATATACTTATATTAGATACTAGTTCAAAAACGAATACTAGTACTTGTGACAAAAAATTATATGCTATAAAGATTCTAAACAAAACCATCGCTGAAAATAAAGAAATTTGATGCTATTTCCCGATGTCTGAAATTTACGGCGACATCCGATCGTTTACAACAGTGAATCACGCTCTTCCTGAATGGAAAGAAAATAAATTTAAAATTTCGCGAACGTTTTAAAAACATCCTATATATAAAGGATGGTGAAGAGAAACCGATACATTCAACAAATTGATTCCAATTACGATGTTAATTATTATTACTATTGCAATGATAGGATAATTAGAAAACTTAATAAAAAAAACGGAAAGATTGCAGCCGTCATATTAACAAAAGGGTAACATATGTAAAGAAATTACTGCAAATCAGATCATAAAACAATAAATTTTACATATAATCTGTCTAAGATAAAGAAAACCTGTTCCTTGCTTTATGGAAAGCAAAGTAAAACATTAAATATTCGCCATTTTCATCAAAATTATTTTTCTAATCTACTGTTTTTCTTTCTTTCTGATATATTTCTGATTATTCCTTTTTTACGTGGATCCTGGGAGATGCATGTGTAATAATGTCTATCGCTTATAGAAAACTTATTATTAATTAGGGAAACTGTACTAGTATATTTAGATAGTTTATTTGTTTAAAACTGATCGGATTTAAAGATAAAACTACATGTAGATTTTAAAAATATGAATATAATCTTGAAACCAGTTGGACTATTTAGAAAATATTTATGAATGCATCGCTAATTTAGTCTAAATCTTTCTGTGTTTTTCAATGAATTTCTATAATGAAAAAGAATGAAAAAAGAGGGGTCAGGCTGTTCTGAAGGTGCGTTCCGAGTCTAGCTGTCGGGTAAACATTGCGTAACTGACTGCGAGTGATATCCGGCAGGTGCCCGTCTGTATATATAAAGAAGTGACACCTATTGTTCTTGTTTCTCGCTACCGCATTGTATAATTCACAGAGCTTCCATGTGCGTAGTACTTCACAGAGCTTCCGTTTGTCAGCGCCAGTGTAGTTCTTCAAAGCGCTTCCGTTTGTGTACAATATCCATATTCACGAATACACTGCAGTGTTAAATAAAAACATTTTTTAATAGATTAAAAATATGTTTTATTCGTACAATTACACACTAAACAACTTTCCGATTAAGCTATATTTTTATATGGAGTTCATAGTATAGCTTGGGTTTTTTAATCTGATGGTATTAGTTATTTTTCAAAATGAAATTTTTTGAGCATTCAATCTAAGCAGAATTTTTGAATCATGTGCGTGTGTGCTAAATAAATTGCGAACTTATTCAAAATAAAACCTGGACATAAAGAAAAATATGCTATAACATAAGTATTATTTTCTGCTGTCGGTGTTCATTTTATTATGCAAGCACATGTAATAAAACTTTAAGTTATCCCCATGTTTTTTTTTTCAAATTATTTTCATAATTTGTAAGTTGTAAAAGAAAGAATTAACTGCGTGACAATGAATACAAAATTTACAAAGTGACAGCTACACGTTTTTACTGACCCGGTAAATTAAGTATTATACTCTACATATTGAATTTATACCGAGTGGGAGTAAATACAAAATTTAGATGATGACAACAATGAAAAACGAGATATGATTTTGAAATTCTGAATATTTTCTTTTTAAGATTCCGCAGCAACAGCATAAATATTGATGATATTAATAGCATTAAAAATACGCAATGAATGGTAAAGTCAGTCAAAATACATCTTTTCAATATTATTTTATTTGACAGTAAATTTATTTCTAATTAACAAGTTGTAAATTTGATCTGTGACACATCACTCTATTTCTGCTTAAATTGATTAAATACCATTGAAAAATGTCTTTGTTTGAGTTATTTCTTTATTCATTTAATATCAATATTTCGACAATTGTTTTGATTTATTTTCATAATTTTGATCATCAGCAACGAACAACTTTCAAGTAAAAGCTTTTTGAGACTTGCTGAAACTTTTTTCTGTCATTGTGATTGCGACCTGCTCATCAAATTTTTTATATGTACCATGCAGTAGAATTTGTCAAAAGCATTACCATTACCCTTACGACATTAACGCTTTTGTATTAGCACAGCTGAAATGTAACTTAATAAATTTTCAGATGTGGATCAAGAATTATTAGACAGGAACTACTATTTATCATGATGTTTAACATTGGTTGGATAAATTTTGAAAAACTAAATTTCTTAAATAATTAATATTTAACTAATTGGTTGATATAAAAAATAAATAAATAAATAGATAAGATATATTTCATTTTAAATATGCTTAGAAGACTTAATTAAATATCCTTGTAAAAGTTCAAAAGAAATACAATAAAAAGCAAACACAATTTCAGTTTTATTGTTGACGATACTTGTACCTACTGATTTTGATTTGAAGAAAGTTTATAAATAAAGAAATTTGAACATTAGATTACAATAAGTCTCATAATAAAAATAATAATTTTTAAGAAAAATAGCCTCAGTGTTACTCAGATTTACCTCAGTAGCAACAGTATTAAAACTCAGGGCTACTCACTATCAGCTCAGAGCCTCAGAACCACCTCAGTATCCCTCAGTACCTCCACAGTACCAACAGACTCAACCTCAGAACCTCTCAGTATGTCCTCAGTGTATACAGTAAAAACCTCAGTGCTACTCAGGACTTCCTCAGTTACTCAGTACCGGGCTCAGTACAACTCAGGGTTTTCTCAGTACCACTCAGTACTTCCACAGGGTTTTGTTGGATTCTCAGTGCTTTTTAATTACAGTAGTGTAAAGACATCTATGTTAATTGTTCGTAACAACGTTTTACGTCGATTTCAATATCATGTACCGTTTTAGTACACAGGTACTGACGAAAAAAAAAATAAAACCACATAAACTACAGTGACAAAGTCAGTGCATTGTTTTTCCTTATAAAAGTTAAATTGAAAATCGACATACCCACTGCATCTTCCAAATTGTCCAGAAATTATGTGGAGGCAACTGAGTGAAATGATATGACTCAAAATCATCATTACTGTAAAATCAAAATAGATATTCCAGACTGTTTCAAGTCTGTATCGCTGAGCATATATGTATACTGCACTAAATTTGAAGGATGAGAACTTTCAATTTAAACTATATTGTGTTTTTAAAATGTTTATTATACTTCAAAACCTCCTGGTATTTTTAGAACTATTTTTTCCTTATTTGTGTATATTTTCCTGATATTTTACGTTCCTTATGCAATCTAACAATCACACGGAACCAAAGCACTTGACTGATTCCGTACTCTGCAACTATGTTGATTAAAGATTTCAATGATTGTGTTTTTGTGCTTTTATATATCAAATTGGTGAGATTCTTTAGATCGTCCAAATATTTGAACATATCTCTTTTATATATTCCCAGCACATGTGAAAGGTATTGTGCTGAATCAGATTCAATAAGTGTAAATAGAAAGACGTCATATCTAGCAGCAAAATTACATGTTCTTTTTAAGCAATTTTATGTTATATTGTGGTATAATATCTTCTCGTAATTGATATAAGAATAGCATTCTAAGTTGCATGATTTTGTGTAGGTTTAAATAGCTTCCTGTTGAAAGTTATTTTGAGTACAATCTATTTTGCGAACAAGAGTCTAGAGTTCTTCTTCCTTATCTTATTTTAAAAGTTACAAAAAATAATGAATTCCAAAAAAAATACGTTTTATTAGATACAATTTATCTCGATCTGTTGTACGAGAACTGTATAATTATGTGTTTAAAAGGGAATCACATCCCTTATCCTCATCACTTACCCCTTTTTGGTAATGTAAAAAGTTTCTCAAAAATATTCTTTAAAAACCTACTAAAAAAGGTTCCTAATCTGATTGGCATATCGTTAAATTCAGTTTAAATAAAAACTCCTTAAGTGAAATTATTTTTTTGAATACCAAAATTATCTAAACGAAGAATTAAAAGCCTAGCGAAAAGGGCTTATAATTAATACTAATTAACTTTTAGAGCTTTATAACTCTCATGATTTGTAAGACTTGCAATTACACAGGTCCCGCTTCACAAAAATGTTTTGAAAAGGTAATCGTTCTAATTATAGTAAATAAGCAACATGGATGTCGTTGTTGGAAAACCTACCGCACTTTATAATTATCGTTGGCCATTCAGTCTATACACGTAAAAAAATCGTAAAATCTTTTCTCTTTGAAAAGAATAGAAACAGACGTTAAATATATTTCACGGTCAGTCTTTACTGCTCCTTGGTTACAAAGCATGTAGTAACACATTCTTTACCTCTAAGGCTTTATTATTTAAATTGCTTATTACAGAATGCTAGCTTGTTTGTACTGAGTTGTAATTAATCAGTACTTCGGTCTACACCATGTATCTGAGGTCAATATATGTCATCCTGGGTCATTATAAATGCATATTGACCTACATTGAGTCCATATTTGTATAATATTGCATGACAAGCATGATAACGGAAGATAATACACGCTGGGGATGCAAATAATGAAAACCCTGTTATCTATCAATGATAAATGTCTATTTTAACAAAACAATAGTTTTGAACTATTTGTATGAATTGACATTGATGAAACGTAAAGATGCCAATTTTGAGTTTCATATATTTCGCTTACATGAATAGCATGCATATATTGTTCGTTTTCCTTTAAGAATACGCGGGATCATTACTATAAAACAGTTGTTAATAAGGAAGTGATAAGATGACTGTTTCGTCTTTCTCCAGGAGTGATAATGAATTGAAATGAAATAGTCTGCCGATTCTCTATTTTTTTTTTCAAATTTAAAGAAAGTACTATCAATTTTTACTATCAACATAGGAGTTAACTTGTAACTTGTGTACAATGGATGAAATGTGAATAAATTCAAAGCCATATCAGTTTATTTGAATAAATCAGCAAAAATACAATTAAGCATTGAATTCATATTTTTGGATGTTTTCGGTCCTATAAAATACCTGACCGTGCCGACAAATTGAATACCGCGCGTAAGGGGGATATGATAATTTGTCGGCACGGTCAGGTGTCTTATAGGACCGAAAACATCCTAAAATATGAATTCAATGTTTATATTTACATTCTCTGATTTCCTTTTTTCATTTTTTTGCTTATGTCGTTAATCTTTAATGTGAATTTAGCGTCCTTCAAAACTGGGGTGGTACATGTAAATACATGTAAAAGTTTGTGTATACACAAGTTTTTTAATACAATAACCGTTTGTGACATCAAATGACGTTGCAAACTTAAATTACGCAAACAAACATTAACTGCGAGGGAAAAGATGACGAATTCAGTGATTTAATTAGGTAATGTTGAGTACTATGGAACGAAATGTTGCCTTTACACATAGCTGTTGAAATCTTTCTAAAATCAACTTAAATATACAACTATCTACACATGTAGTTATCGGTAGTCGTCCTCAGTGTCAATCTGATTATATCATAGACATGTTCTTATAGGTGTCTATAAAAGCTAGATAAAAACATATTATAAAAATGTTTGTAAGTGATAACATGGTCTTCAAGCTTTTGCAATAACATTTCTGTATAAGTATAACCTTTTTGCCTTGGTCCAGTAAATCAAATATGGCCGTTTTAAAGTGAATTCGTTAGTTGACAGAAGTATCCCGATATTCAAATGAAAATAGCTATTAAAATTTGTAAATTATTTACTATATCTGAATGTCAAGTTGAAGGTCAAAGCAGGATTTTTGTCTCAGAAAAGTTGTTTCTAAGTATTATTCCTATTATTAATATCAAAATTAGAAAGATATCTGCTTAATTTAAAATTGAATATTAATTGATTGAAGTGAAACCATACAAACTGCGAAGAACCATGAACAAAACGGATTAGGAATTAATAAATGTTACAGGTAATGACGTAAGGTAGAAATGAGAGTGCTAAAAATATATTGTCTTCCTACAAGTTTTTTTTATTAAAATAGAACAATTTTCTTTTTTAATAAAAAATTGTGGGAAGGCAATACTTACACCGAAGTGCGAATCATTTCAATAATTAATAATTGCTATACCTTTTAAAAACACATAAATAATGCAAACAGTACTTCATTTACAGAAGCAATAATTAAAGTTAAATAAGACTTGTGTAAACAGTTCTCTTGTTCCTCGTTGTACTGAAATCCTCTGCAGCAGATCAAAGGTCTGTTAATTCGAATTTGTTATTATATTATACTATGCCCAGTGCATAGACCATTCTGTGCTGAGTTGGATTCAGTTAGTTCATGTATAAAAAAAGGACAAGGTAATAAACAGTTTCGTGTACTTTAAAACAATTTTTTGTGCAATATATATCTGTCTTTTTATAATTTGAATATCTATTTCAATCAATTGCTTGTGTGCATTCTTGTTATGACTCCCTGTTTAAAGTTATTTTGAGTACAATCTATATTGCGACTAAGATTCTAAAGTGCTGTTTCCTCATTAAGTACAAAAACTTTTTATCGTTCAGCCGTTCCATTCTCCAAAATTCCAGTTAATAGTCTGCAAAATTAAAATTAATAATATCAAAATAAAAAAAAGCAAGTTTCCAGCTTGTACCAAAAAAGCTTTCGAACTTTTGTAGGAAAACTTTATACCATAATTTCGTAAGGCCTAAAATGACCCCTTATCAATTTGAAGTCAAAAGGTCAAAGATAAAGGTAATATTTTTATACATTCTGTGTGTGCTTTAATCTGAAGAATATCTTAAGAAGCTTTTAATACGTTGCAATGGAATATTATATAATTTCTTCCTATAGTTCCGCAATCCCTTTAATTTAGTGCCGGTGTAAAGACGAATAATGACCCCCATCGAATAATGACCGGGGGGTCATTTTTCAACGACAAAAAATGACCCCCACCCGTAGAAAAAAATCATTTTTTGTAGAAAAAGGGTCCTAGGGGGTCATTATTTTATATGTTAGTCCTATAAAATAATGACCCCCATTGAAAAATGACCCCCTTTAAAGTGATACAAAATATACACTCTTTGATATCTTTTTTACAGCGAAACTAATTATTACATT
>PRKT01000729.1:160264-170634 GCA_003671525.1 Saccostrea glomerata
ATTCCCTCACAAACGATTCATCTGCTGTTACATTGTCAACATCATTTCCTCCTATATGTAAAATGAGTACACCTGGACGTAGATCAGCGATTTTCCTTTCTAACATATTTATATGAGCGGAACATGATAATTTCCCACCACTTATTCCAAAATAATTAATCGCCGTTGCGGATAAATTGAAGTTAGCATATTCACAATGTTCTCGGATATACGATTGTAATCTATTTACATGAGAAGATCCCGCAATCAGAATAGATACCATTGTTTTGAATTATATGCTTTCACCAAAAAAGCTAGTTCTGTTCCACAATAAAAAATTCAAGAACATAGGGATCCAACATGCCGAGGAAAATAAACATCAAAAATTAAAATCTATCCCAATTGAATAGATATGAAGAGATCAACAATTAAAATTACAGCAGAATTTTTTTTGCGCGTTCACTGACAAGGCTCTGTGAGGGACTGGTGAAAGGCGTGAGAACCCGTGCGCATATCCTAGCATCCGACGGCCGAGAATATAAATCATACCAATTTACAGAAAGATCTTCGAGAATTGCTTTAATCTAACGGATAAGAAATTTTGGGATTAAGAAACTAAATTGCTAGCATGGGTCTGCCGTGTCAGATGTTTTACATAAATTAATTTAAGGATGTAAATTAAATATTTTCGCAGTAGAGGTTTGACGAGTGTAGACTTATGCCTAGGTCACATTTAAGACGATGGTCGGGCGACTAAATTTTTCTGTTCTTGTCGGCTGAAAGAACATGATCGGCCGACACAGTTTCGGGCGACACGGAGCAGTCACATTATTTCCTAGGGACACCGATGACTTGGATAAATAACACAAACATTATTTTTTTCTTCAGAAATCAGCAATATTTTTCATAGATCTATATTCAGATAGGTGACGCGAGAAATGTTTGCAAGGCAAAGTGGCAGAATCTTATAAAATTCTGACTCAATAATGAAAATGAGTGCAAAATTTTGTATGGAATTGCATAAAAACGACAAATGGTGCATATCTAAGCAGCAAAGAATATCTAAGATTTCTTTATATCTTATGGAATAATTATTTATATTATTTCTGTTCAAAAAATATATACATCAATCCATGCATCAAAATTTTGTTTGTGTTATGTATCCTTAAAAGGTTAAATATTCACAAGTCGGCCAATTGTCGCCCGATCATCGAGCTCTGAGCTAAAGTTTGATTTTAAACGTCGGCCGAAATAATGAACACCTTTATTGTCGAACGACGGACGACCGTCTTTATAAACTGACTGCCGATGGTCGGACGATGATCGAAGGTTGGTCTACGGACAACTTCAATTGAAGAATCGGCCACCGACGCAGAAAAAATTATAACTTGGACCGATGGACACAAAATTGGTCGGCCGACAAAAAAAGAGGTCGAAATCGGGCAAGACAACGGCCGATGAACTGCCGACTGTCACCCGAAGAATCCCATTTTTGCTTCAAAACCCGTCGGCCGGTGGTCGTTTTGGGAAATGTGACTGGGGTTTTACATCTCACACTTCCGTGCTACTCGATCACTATGAAAGTATCAAAATATTACATGTCGGCCACGAGTTTCGAGTGTGCACTTGGGTGTAACGAAATCGAAGTGTTTATATACACGCCTAATGGTGCCTATTTTTGAGAAGTGTCCATTTTTAAACGTGGATCAATCCTTCCCTAAATAAGTTTGATTAGGACATAAATTTCTTGGTTTCTGAATACATATTAAAAAAAGCTCCATGAAAGTTGAAGATTTGCTTTTTGAAATAGTGACTTCACAGGTATTAATCATTAAGTAAATGTCTTGTATACGGAATATTCATGCTCTCTTATCGTCTAAATTCCTTTCTTAAAAATGTAAAGCACAACCATCTGCATTTCTCTTTTATGATGATATAACAAGAAAAAGAAATTGCATACGATATTCTATTTAAATCATTTATCTAAAGTAAAAGAATGAACTAACACAAAAAGTTACTTTGATGGTTTTCAGCTCACCTGTCTGTCCGTTCGTGCTGACCGTCCGTCTGTAAACTTTTCACATCTTCAACTTCTTCTTAAGAACCACTTGGCCAAATTTAACCAAACTAAGTACACAACATCCTTGGTTAATGGGAAGCGTTGATAAAGGGCTAAGTCTTCTTCTAAGGGGAGATAATCAAGAAAAGACAAACAAGGTGGGAACAATAGAAAATATTCTTCTCAAGAACCAGTGGGCCAGGAAAGCTGAAACTTATGTGAAAGCATCCTTTGGTAATGTAGATTCTAAATTGTTAAAATCATGACCTCCGGGGGTAGGAAGGGGTCACCATAGGGAATTCAAATTTTACATAAAAATTTTTAGGAATTTTTTTTTTAAATCTTCTCAAAAACCAATGTGCAATTAAAGCTAACACTTTTGTGGAAGCATCCTGGTGTAGTGTAGATTCTAAAATGTTAAAATCATGATTTCCAGGGGAGGGTGGGTACACCAAAGGGAAACCATGTTTTATATAAAAATCTATAAGAAAAATCTTCTCAAGATTCGCTGTGCCAGGAAAGCTTAAACTTAGGTGAAATCATCCTGTGGTAGTGAATATTCTAAATTATTAAAATAAAGACTGGGGTGTTGGTGGTTGAGGGGCACAATAGATATAAAAAGAGGGGAAATCTGGTAAAGAACTGCATCTTCAAAGTTATTCAGGTGAGCGATGTGGCCAATGGGCCTCTTGTTGTATTAACTGCAGTAGATCAAAGGTCTACTAGGGTAAATTAAATGTTATATTTATTAAAATGTTGATGATTAAAATTTATACCATACTTCCCAGAGCTGGTTTGAAGAAGCATAAGAAGAAAAAATGAATTCAAGGGTTGACATTTCTAGCAGCATCCCTCACATGAAGGTTTGTATTTTATCTTAGTAGTGTTGTATTGCGGTCAAATGCCAATTGAGAAGTAGTTATTTTTACACTAAGTCTGTGTAACGCTTTCCTGGTGGAAGTTGTTCCAGTATAAAATGAATTTTAACTAAGACTTAAAATTAACACTCTTTCCTGATGTTATAGACTTTTCAAATTAAACTACAGCTAATTTATTAAATAAAAATAGTTTCCATTTATTATTAGAAATAATCCAATTGTGACTTGTTTTTGTCTTTTCTAAAGCCTCGGAAATGCGAATTGTTTAGGACTGATTTCCTTGGTAGAACCAGGAGCGAGAACGGAGTTGATATGGGGCCTTTTCAGTGTTATGCTAAGGTCGTGGAGCGTTTTCTTGGCTTCACCAATTACCATCCATTTTTTTCCCCAGAGCTAAATCATTTCGATAACATTAAAGAGTGGTTTCTGGTTGGGCAAAGAGCAACCGAGTGTCTTTGTGGGACTCATCCAGTTAATGTCCAGACCCCCAGTACTAGCATTACCAAATTAGTTATGAACATTATATCCTGGATACTGACTCCTCTGATCATGTCGTAGGTGGGGAACTTAGCCACATCAAGGACGGAAAAGAAACAACAATAGGGTATTGTAGGGCCCTTTTTCAGGAGAATTAAGCCGATACATGTATTTCAGTAGTAAAAAGGAGTTATTGACGGTAGTCAAATTCACTAGAGATTTCCAAAATTACCTACTGTTTACAGAGTTGTGTGTGGAAAGGAACGTCATAGTCTGATACATATATTGCCGAAGAGTATAAGCGCTGGAATGATTTCAATATCGAGATAGACGACGTAATACCATTATCTATAATAGCTCTTTAATTAATCGTCTATGCAAGCAGAGAGTTCGTCTCGAGTCCCATGAGCGGGGCAATTGACAGATGTTAGATCAAAATCTCGGTCAGGGTATTGTTACCAGTTCTTGGGAAGATTCACTCCATTGACAACAGGTGCCCCTGAACATTGAATTTTCTTTAAATCGATGTCAATGGAGTATCAGTCTTAGATCCCAAGATTTAGGAATTTAATCTCATGTAATTGCATGTATCCCCAGTGAAACTGCGGGAATTTTGATATCATAATACAGTCCTATAGATTTGGCTAATAATCCAAAATTAGATGAAGCCCTAACTTACCTGAGGCATAACTTATAAATTTTGGGTTTAACTACCAAAAATAACATGGTAATTTGTAGTCCGTAACAGAAATGCTATCTTCAGGATTATTTGACGAGAACCCACTGACTCGGATGGCGGGTGGTAGAAGACGCAAAGTTTTCCTGTAATGTATGTGCTATAAATCAGAGGGGTTCATTTCCGAATTAATTTGAAATGAAAATTTATCGAACCGGAAGCTCAATGGAAAGAGTGCGCTTGGACGGCTTCTCCGAACAGACAGGGATCACGGAGCAGGTAAATATTTCACGATTTACAACGGAGACACCAAAAATGTCTGATCTCATATCCTCTATAAAATGGAACTAAAACGGAAATTATCCTAACTGTTCGACTTAAGAATTATTACAGGGTTTCATATTTCAAATAATGATTCAATATTTTGCTTGGTTTACAAAAATATCCGTGAAGATACTTCGGTATGTATCCTTCATTGAAAAGTCTTCATCCAAAGATGAAGGTGAACAACCTCCTTGAGTGGCAGTGAACCATACAGTTTTGTGTACTCTGAAATATCCAGAAGATTAAAAAATGCTTAAGAAGATTAAGAAAAAAGTATGTTAAAAACGAGCCTTGCTTGTGTATTGGTCATGGAAAAAGTAGTATCTAAATGTTAGAGACTGTAAAAGACAACGGTGATCTGTTCAACATCTGTTAAAATCTAATCAAAACATTTCAAAGTTAGATAATTTTATGCTAAGAGCTTCACAGTTGCTGATCCGGTCAATGCACGGTGACACATTGGTAACAAAGAATAACACTGAAGAAACAAAATGAACCTATTGATAAAAATGTTACAATGTACCAAATTAGATTTTTCAAGTTATAGAGAAATGTTTTTATGGGGGCACTTTTATCGGGCTAAAATGTATAGGGAGAGTATTTTGAGAACCTCATGATGGAATGTTTTTAATATTTAAACGATGTTTAGTTTGTTTCAAGGTTACAAAACGTGTAGATTTAAAAGTATATTATACAACTTCTTAACACAAACACATGGAATGAAGTTATATACATAAGCAATATTTTGCTCATTTTAAAAAGTCTGTGGATTTTTCAAACAATCCTCCTTCATGTACATAAAAAATCAGACTTCATTAGAAAAAATTGGATTTTCTTTTGTCTCATGATTTAAAATATTATCTCTTTTTAATTCAAAAAGTATCATAAAGATGGTATCAGGTATGTTCTTTAGAAATAAAACATCTTCCTTAAATGAGAAATGCTATTTAATGCTTCGTAGTTACATATGTAAATATATAACACTCATTGAAAATTCTCTTAATATTTATTCTTTTTTTCACAAATATAGTAATGAGAAGAGTCACAATTGTTGTCATTCCAAACACCTTCAGAAAGCATTTCGAGGCAATTTTCACCTGTACCCCCGTTATTAGGTTCATCTTCCAGCCAGTTTGTGTAATTCAATGTTGTGTTAGAATGAACCCAGATGAACGTGCCCTCGGACTCTTCATCTGTTCCCCCCATCCACCATCTATCCCCGGAGGCTAAAATTTTATAATATATGGAGTTAAACGTGTGTGATTCGTTGAGAAATAAAGAAAATAGTTAAATATGTTAATATTCGGAAAATAATTGAATATACATTTAGTAAATGGTTGAACAAAGGTATTTTTTGAAATTTTTAATACTACTAGTAGTCCAGCGCATAATTTTTTTTTAACTTATTAAAAAAATGGTTGACATTAATTCCGTTACTGTTTTCCCCTAATCCTGGATCTGTTGGTTTCTTAAATTAGCCCGAGAATCAAAAATGTTATTAAATAGATTAAACCCCCTGCCAAAACATTCCGAAAAACAGAAATAATATTTTGCAAAATATACTATATATTTTGTGAAAAAATGATAATTTCCAAGGTATTCCCAGCCTTCCAGGAGTCTCCTACAGGACGCAGTGGTTAAAATGTCCATTTTATTCGCGAGCCAGTTAAAGAGTATATCTTTACGTCGAGTTTTCGAATTCCACTGTGGGACGTGGAGAAAAAGTCCATCAAGTGAAATACATCATCAACCAATTTAAGTTGGTACACTGTACTCAAGACATGTAAATTTTCATTTACCATTTTTCTTTATCTTCTT
Source organism: Saccostrea glomerata (assembly GCA_003671525.1). Taxonomy (NCBI): domain Eukaryota; kingdom Metazoa; phylum Mollusca; class Bivalvia; order Ostreida; family Ostreidae; genus Saccostrea; species Saccostrea glomerata. The sequence continues at coordinate 166,476 of PRKT01000729.1, forward strand.
TCTCTAATAAATTGCCCCGTGGGGATCCGGGTTAGAATAGGTCCTCAGTACCCCCTTGCTTGTCGTAAAAGGCGACTATATGGGGCGGTCCTTCGGATGAGACCGTATAAACCGAGGCCCCGTGTCACAGCAGGTGTGGCACGATAAAGACCCCTCCCTGCTCAATGGCCCTGAGTGCCGAGCATAGGCCTAAATTTGCAGCCCTTCACCGGCTATGGTGACGTCTCCATATCAGTGAAATATTCTGGAGAGGGACGTTAAACAGTATACAATCAATCAATCTCTAATAAATTTATTAATTACTTAGTTTACACTACTTGCTTTAAGAATACTCAAATTGACTAATTCAAGATGTGCTCAGTCCGACCAATGTTTAAATTGCCTGCTATATATAATTAGATAACATCGACATATATTCGTCCATGTTATGTTGAATTTCCATGAAATCATAGTAGCTTTTAACTTTTGTGCCAAAATTAACGTAGGTTTTTAAATTAGGTAAATTTTTATGATAGTCCTTCTAACATTTTTCGTAAAATACATAATTGGACTATTTTTCAGTCCTTAAATTACAGAAAGAAAACACAAAAAACTCCTCAAATTACAGAAGAAAACACAAAAACGTACCTTTGTTTTGAATCAAGTTTTGTTCAGCCTCACTCTCTATTTCAAGAAGAAGTGCTTCCATCCAAATGCAGCTAGCCTAAGGGAATAAAATAAAAGATACACATATTCACTAGAGATTTTATACAGAATTCTTATTTCCGAAAAAAATTGTTGAATTGATATACATTATTTCAAATTCAGATTGTTTGCATTTTGTGTAAATCATCCTATCAACTTTTCAATTTGATATTTGACCTCAAAAACAACAATCGTGCAATTACCTTAATTCTTATCAATTTATTGCAATTGACTTAAATAGAATTACAGCCGGATAAGGTCGCTACAATAAAATGAAGAAATATTTCCTGTGTATTTAAAAGACACCATAGTCAAGTGTCATCCGGTGAAATCGTGATTTGTCAATTTGATTTCTATACCTCTATTATTATATTCATTGCGGAGAACTTTAAAATGTTTAAGTGCACAAGAGAAATTCAGAAATCTGGCACCATTACTTGAAAATGGTCCCTTAAAACACACTTTTTCTGTACCTTTTGTAATTCAAACCAAGAAAAGAAACATTTTTTCTGATGAAATGCACCATTTTGAATCAGACATAGTAAATTGTTATTGACATTTATTTAGATTAGGCCTTTCTCTGTTTTGTTCAGAAGGCATTCCAAATGTATTTCAAGAAGGTTTTCAAGTGGTTATCCTACGCAAGATATGCAAAACAAATTAGGAAAAACCTGAAACTGTTAATCGTTTTTCTTTGTTTCTAACCGGTCAAGGTATCCTAGTGGCAGAGCACTCGCTTTGTTATCCGGAGGCCTGGGTCGATTCTTGAACGCAGCGCCGTGTCAAACCTAAGACATACACTGTAAACGTTGGTAGTGACTGTTCCTTCCCCAAGTGCTAGGAAATAGAAGTAAAAGTTACAGGTCTTTCGAATATGATCTTGAAATGTACGTCCCATGTCACGGTTAGCATAAAGAGCCCCACTGCTCAATGTCCCTGAGTGCCGAGTATAGGTCTGGATTTGAAGCCCTTCACCGGCAAACGGTAACGTCTCTATATGATTGAAAACTCTCGAGTGAGATGTAAAACATTATTCAATCAATGAATCTTGTTTCAATTGAGAGAAAAATCATAGAGAATAAATATCATTGAAAAACAGCCTTTTTAATTATGGTATTTCGTTGTGCAGATTCTGACCCGTCTTTGACCCTGTTACATGTACATGTAAAGTTTGTAGAATGCATTTTGTGATTACTGTAAATTCTATAGTAGCAGTCTGTTTACTGTCTAATTTACATATAAGACAATGCGTATCGCATTGCATGAAGTTGTAAACTTAAGATTCTTTAATGAATTTAGCATTATATGTTTCGTTCTATTTTATAATGTGTTTACATGTATTAATGTATAGTATTGTTAAATTTTCTATAATTGACAGAATATAGTGTCTGTACATGTACATCTATACGTCTGTCCTTCCGTCTCTTACGCTTTGTGGCACCCATCTCTTATCCGCAACTCCGGCTATGCTATCGAATAAAATTTAATGGCATCTTTATTGATTCTTTGTTATATAGTTTCATTGTGCATCTCGTATTTACATTTTTATTGGAAACATATTTCGGATTTCTTAAAGCAAAATATTGACAGTTTCATTTTTTGTATATTATTGATAGGTAGTCTTATCCTCAACTCCTCTCATAACAATGAATAATGGTGGAGGATAGTTTCTCAGTTTCTCTATTACATAATGGCAATGTGCATCGTCTATTTTAATTTTGACCAGGTACTTATTTTCGGTCTTCCAGAAAAAAAAACATGGACTTTGCCATTATAATCATTTGGGAGGCTTGGGTATCATTTAGAGAACACACTGCAAACGGAACAGTTGTTCATTTCGCAAAAGATAATATTTGATGAAAATGTCCTATATATTTTTGAAAGCTTTCATTTAGCCCACTTAGTAGAGTACTCGCTCCATGATCAGAAATAAGTGGGTTCAAGCATCGGCTGCGACAAACCTAAGTTTATGAATAATTGTTAGCAAATGAATCGTTGCCAAACGGTTGGTACTTTGAAGTTGGTGGTCTATAGGTTGAGACCGTAACACTTATAACTGCAGGCGTTGACATGATGAATATCTTATTTTCCAATGATCAGAGTTCCGAAATATAAATTCTCACTTCACAGCCCTTCACAGCCTTCACAGGCATATGATTAAGTATGATTACTGTGGTAATTTTAACTAATGGTAAAAAGACATGGCACTTTACATATTGAATAATTGTATTTTTATTATAGACTATTAAAGAGCTCTTAACTTCGTTGTGAGTTTTCGTTATCCCACGGAAGATCCCAAATCTCCTACCGCCTCAAAATACATACCTTGGCAGCCTGCCACTTAAGAGGACTGTTCACAAAACAATATTTCTTCTCCCCGATTATCTGCCATCCTGTAGGGCATTCTGCAATATACTAGCATAAATGGAACATTGGAAGGGAATACATATAAGGTTATTTACTGAACTTTATTTAACTATGCAAAGATTTATAAATCGTTTATATTGTTGTTATATTGTTGTTAATTGGGTTACTATTGTTGCCATTTCTATTCCATTTTGTTCCATACCACATAGGATACTACTATGCTTCATTCCTTAAATAATCAATCAAATTTTTTTTTCAATTTTTGCGTAAGACTGAAACAAAATATGATTTCGTTCTCCAAGAAGCTTTGCAATGTTTTAAAGGATGTCTTTTTCACCTGTAAACCATTTGTTTATTACTTACTACCATTTACGCAGAATGGTTTTCCGCTACTTAGAGACACGCACTCCTCTTTACACGATGATGCCTTACAAGATCCAGTCAGCTCCTGTGAAAAAGATAGACCTATTGGTCTTAGCTTCTGTACCTTCCTTCGCCTATTTAAGGTCATGAGTTAATTTGAATTTTATGAAAATCTTCTATTTATTTGCATAAAAAGAACGCTATAAAAGAAACCAAAACTTTTACGACTTGTAAAATGGAAAATTCAACTTTCATTTAATGGATACTTGAACAAAGCGTGACTGTGCTCTTCTATAAAGATTTTTTTTGTCTAAATAACATTTTGTGTAAAGATAAAATTTTATCTTTGAATGTATGGAGAAAAATCAAATGAATCAACTCAATCTAAAAAGCATGAACATTACGACAATTGTGTGCGGCTTTGAGATTCTTGTAAATAGTTGTTTAGATTGATTTCTATATAAGATGAATCATTTATTGTAAACTAGCTCTTCTCCCTTTCCTTATTACAATTTTTGACAAACTTAATATTGTTAGTCAAAGATTCTTGCTTAGTTACAACAAAAAATCAGAGCCTGCTTATATGCATACATGTTATACTTTAGAGCAAAAATCAAATTGTTGGAATATTCCTACTTTCAGCATCGATTCCTATTGTGACCCATGATACGTCAAGTTAAGTGATCATGACCTTTACCTCTTGCTTGAACTGGAGAAAATTTTTAAATATTTCAAAGAGGAGTGT